>PVHY01034822.1:0-10188 GCA_004024945.1 Uropsilus gracilis | reverse complement strand
AAAAAAAAAAAAAAAAAAAAAAAAAAAAAAAAAAAAAAAAGTACAATAAAACTGACATATATTATAAGTAGATTTACTCTGAATCTTTATATTGTTTCTTTGTGCTAAAAGTAAGAAATCAGACACAAGATCGTAAATTATATGATCTCATTTCCATGAAATGTCCAGAATAAACTAATTAATAAAGACAGAAAGCAGAACCAGGGATTGGTGGAGGGGAAGAATGGGGGGGGGGGTGGCTCTACTGGGCATGAGTTTCTTTTGAGCATGATTATAATATAAAAACAATGTTCTGGAATTAGTGGTGATGATTAGACAGCTCTATACTAAGTTGTACACTATAAAAGGGTGAAGTTCATGATATGTGAATGTCAACAAAAACAAATAAAAACATTCAGTATAACCATATATTTGAATTGTTTATTAAAAATGGACATGAAGGCATAAAGAATTAAATAAATTTCCCAAGTGGCTATTGAAAAATAGAAAGGCAGGAGCATATCACCTTTACAGAGAACTTTGCATCTAATGTAACATTGTTATTATTAGTTCACATGACTAGATTTCCTTGCTATCCCCTGAGTGATTCAGTTTTCTATATCCTTCTATTACAAAAAGAATTCAGATAAGTCACCAAGACCTAAATTGTTGCACCCATGAACATGCTACACCCTTCCTTTGCTCTGATACAATAAAAACACCATTAGCCTATTTTTCCTTAAAATGCAGGCATAAAAATGATGTTCTTCCCATAGGAAACCAGAAAAGGCAGCTCTTTGGACAAAGGACTGTGCTGGCACTGCATGGAATCTTTTCATTGCGTGCCACTCACCTCTCCCTTGCTCTTCCCCTTCCCAACCCTCCCCCTTCCATAGCCACTGCCAAATGAAACCCTTGTATAGTTCTTTGTGATGTCTCTATGAAGTTCTACCCGGGGGGTCCTACCACAGAGAAAAAGATAGACCCAGGATGCCTACAGAACAGAACAAAAGGAGAGCTTCATCCAAACTCCTTGCCTTACTCAAGCATCACAACACCTCTCAGTCCAGTTTCCTTTACAAGATCCTCTTCTTCTGTTAACTCTATAAACATGCATACTTCTTCTGGAATACTCTCACCCTGAGCAATCCCATCTACTAGTAGTGTTGCCATTTCTAACATATATGCTGATAATTTATCAATTTATATTTCTTTTCCTGAGGTCCAGAATCAGATCTGCTCCTGAGGTCCAGAATCATACTTGTAGAATCTCAAATTAAACACAATGGAAAAAGGAACTTTCTCTAAGACATATTTTTTCCCTGTATTTCCATTATTGCATACCCACTAGCTCAATTCTGAAATCTAGGAATCATCCTATCTTTCTCTCTGCCAAAACCAATTGATAAGGAAGTTCTGTTCACTTGACCTCCATAACATATTTTAAATCCAATGGCATTCTCATGAGCATACTTCATTTCATATCAAAATTATTTCTCTCTTACAAGGCCACTGGAATTCATATTCTCCCTAATTCCCATCATGCCTTTACTCCAAATAAAGCATAATTGACTGGAAGAGTGATCTTTCTAAAATCCAAAATGAAATATTTGTCATTAAATGACAAAGCTTTGCTACTATGGCTCTCAAACTAAGCACCAAGTCACCCTTAAGCATCACAGTGAAATCTCAAAATTGTTACAGGATATATTAATACTTTGAGGGAAATGCAACAACTTCCATTAGATACCACACAAACTATCATTCTTATGTAATTGAATCTTGCTACTTAATGAACAGACATTAAATGCTTTTTTTGTCCTAAAATATCATGAAACAGGTAAGGGGTATTTAAGGTACAATGCCAAAAATCACTAACTGTTGTTTTTTGTTTTTTTTTTTTTTGAGACTAGGTCTTGCTATTTTTGCCTGTGAAACCGCAGGCTCTCGTTGCCTGGGGTACCACAGACTCAAGCAATCCCCAGCCTCAGCTTCCCAGGTAGCTGGGATGACAGGCTTGCGCCACCACTCCCAGCTATTTTTTTGGAACTAGGTCTCGCTACGGGCCCCAGGCGGGACTCGAACAGCGATCCCTAGCCCCGGCCGCTTCATAGGCTGAAGCTTACAAGCACAAGCCACCGTGCCCGGCCTCAAAAATCACTAACTGAATTCTATATAAGGTGGGTTTTTTGAAACTAAAAAAAAAAAAAAAAAAGTTGACCAGTCTTTGGAATTCCATGTAGAGTTTCCAGCCCCCATTCCTACAGAGGTCAGTATTTCTCTAGGGTGGGAGGCAAAAGGCCAACAACATGGTCACAGGGAGATTATACATACCATGCCTTGCTTTCCTTGAAAAGAGGCATAGAACCTGAGTTGTATAAATTACAGCTCAGTTCTGTTTGGCCTTTTGCAATTGTAGCAATTGTAACAGTCTGCTACACTTATTTGTTCTCTGGTCTCTTGTACCAGACTTTAAATTGGGGGAGGGTCAAGACTACGCATGATTCATTTCTGTATTCTCCTCATCTAGCAGAGTGCCTGAAACATGTTAAGTGATAAGTGGATAGTTGATTAATGAATATGCTTCACAGAGGGTTAGGTTGAGTCCCACAAAAACTTCAAGTAAGTTAGAAAATAAACATTGTCTACTGGATGAAAAGTCTAAAAGTCACTGGTGATGGTAATCAAAGATGTTTCAAGAGAGTGATAGGAACAAGCTGTTTTGCAGGTTGTGATAAACTGGAAGCTGTGGCTAATAGTGTTTACTGCCCACCCCAAATTCATTTCTTCCCTGCTAAACAAAACTTCACTTTTATTTAGTCATTAGATTCCCTGTGTTATGGAAAGAGGGTCTCAGTCCCTAAACTATGCCAAAGTTCTGGCTAATGAGATTTAGGGAAAATCCTCTAGAAGAAATTTTTTTAAATATTATATTTCCTTGACAAGAGTAAGGTTCAAGAATGATAGAATTTGTACCTAGCTTCCCACCTCTGAATCCAGTGGAAAGATGTGATACTTGTGGCAGCATTCTGACAAGATGAGGTAAAGGTCAAAAGGATTGCATTCTGACATCACAGGATCCCTGAAAAAACATAAGCAACTTTTACTGATAAATGAAGAAGAGAGACAAGCAAACATACAGTGTTCTCTTGAAGGACTCTATTACAAATAACACAGACTGGCAGCTAGAGGACAGAGTTTGCTAGGTAGTATTTGGAAATGAGGCTGGAAGGGTCACAGGAAGTCTTGATACGAGAGAAGTGACATGGGCTGCAATTTTCTAGGCAATAGTTATGGGAGGTTATTGAATAGTTCTGGACATGTCAGACTACTTTGGCAAAATTAGCAGGACTCCTATGTGCTCAAAGAGTGATACATCTCTTTGTCTAACTTTCGATCTCTATTTGTCATCATTGTATTTGCATTCCCTACCACTTGACTCACTGAGGCTGCAAACCCCCTCACTCAATTCACACATATATAAGCTAAACAATAACCTTGTTCATAATGCTTAGTGTACAAATAAAAAGATAATGTCTCAAGCAAATGAAATGCTACATCATTGCAATACTGCTTATTCATGGTAGGAAGAATCCCTGTGACAGAAATAAACAATGTATGAACTCATACCACAGAAAGTAAGAAAAAAGAGACCATATATATAATTCCAAAATACCAATTCCTGGTATTTAGACTGCACAAAAGAAATTAAACATGCCTAAATAGTAAGTCTTTCATGCTAGGCCTGAGACTGATTTTTCAAGTGTTTCTATAATGGGATAGAAGAGTTTTATTACTGAAAAAGAACATGTTTCATGAGTTCATCATGTAAGAATAAATGTTATTATGCTTGTTCATAGTTTCAAACAAGTTTCTTTCCTCCCAGTAAATCTATTTAGAAAACAAATAAGCTTGCATAGGGAGATGCCAAACTAGGAACATCTTTGCTGAGAATGTCATGTAATATTCAAACACTGCACAGAAAAACCTTGGGGAATGGGAATGGTGTTTTTTCTGCTATCATGAATGTGAATGCCAGTTTACAAAGAGTAATATTCAATAAAAGAAAGAAATGCCATTGCTTGGATAAGGAATTTAAGTAAATGATAAGAAACTTGTAAAAAAAATACAAAGAAAAGGTGGTAATGATGCGCTGTTGTTGCCTCTGATCTTTTTATAAAAATTAACACCCCCCTTTGGACTCCTTCCCAGTCTCCCCCTTTCTCCCTTCTTTCTTCCCAAAAGGAAGTCACTGTTTTTGAAGTTGATATGTATCCTTCCTGTTAACAGTACTGTACTTTCATTTCATGTGTGTATTTCTCACACACATCTTTTACTTATGAAATGCTTCAAACATAAATTATATACTACTTATGCATTCCAAATATTACTTTTTGTCAAGTACATGCCTTGGAAATATATTCTGTCTTTTGAACTTTTATGATGCCTTTTATCATAAATACTTTTTAAAAATACAACTTACTACATCATTTCCTCAATGGATTACAGATTTTGATGTTTTCAGAATTCCTTCCCTTCTCCATGACCGTGAAGATATTTACCTATTTTCATTCCAGTATTGTTAAAGTTCTGTTTCCTTATTTAGGTTTTTAATCTAATAAAAATTTAATTTGTGTGTTGGGAAAGTGAGGATCTAATTGAATTTTATTTCCTATGAATGTTTGTTTTTTTTTAGTGACAGAAAATAAAGAATCAGACACTATGTATAACTTACATCCTCCTTTTCAAAGCATTTACCTAATGGGTTTTTAACAATACTAGTACTTGTGGGTTTGTTTTATTTTGCTTTGTTTTTTGATAGATGATACATTTTTTTAGTTGGGGACTAAAAAAAAGTATGATCTATGGAAAAAAACAAAAAAACATGAGTACCAGCACTGTTGTCCAATAAAGATAATCTGAGTACAAGTAAAGTTGTCTGATAAAGATAATCTGAGTTATGTTTTAACTCATTCTCCATGAGCAGGAAGTAACATCTTACTAGGATTAAGCTGGTGTAACTACTGAATCATTCCAGTTAAATGAAGGGTTCTAACAACTTTTCTAAGTGTGCCCACTTTTAGAAAGTTCTTCTGGGGAAAAAAATTCATCTACTTATCAAGTTAGATTCATCTTTTTTGTTCATATACTGGGGGTAGGGGGAACCCAACTAGCAGCCTGGTTTACACACACGTTTTAACCAATTTTTATTCAATATATAAGTCAACTATTTGAGTCAGAAAAAAACAGGTGCCAATTTCAACTTGATGAATATATTTTGAGGGTACCAATAAACAGACATAGGCTCCTAATTAGGCCTAGTTACATTAGTTATTTTTTTTGCCAAGACTTATTTAAGTAGTTCTTTCTTTCATTAACAAAGCATCAACATATGTGCATATAAAAACCTAATTTTATCCAAAAACAAACTAAGGAGATTGATTTTTTTTTTAAAAAAGAAACAATCAGAGAGTATTTCAAAGAACATTTCCCTAATATACTTTTTTAAAGGAATCACTTTATAAAGTTTTGATCTTTGTAAATAATTCTAGGGGCATTACTGACACATAGAAAATGAACTCATACTTTTTTCTTGGAGGATGTGGTTCTGACAAAACATAGTGAGAAGGTAAAACTGACTGGATATATAAGAAAGGGCTGTTAAATGTGATTACAGTAAAAGATAGTTGGTAAAAATATTGGAAGCAAAGTCATTTTACTTTCAAACACTTTGCATATGATTAACCTTTTTTGCCATGACTAAAAAAGGCACTCAGGTCAGAAAAATATCAGAACTTTCTGCCTTGTATTGCCTGAAGCCCTTCACTTGAGATACCTACTACCAGCTGTTTCTTTAACAGAACCAAGGCAAATTTCACTCAATCCCAAGATCACTATGCAGTACTACAAAGATCAGGCACATCAGGAAATATAACCTCTGCTCTGTCTTTAACTTGGCGACATATTTCTCATTGTTTCACTAAACAGAGCTTAGAGACCTAGAACAACAAATTCACAACAGAGAAACTGTCAGAGACCCATACATTGGGGGCATTATGTGGTCAACTGCGTCAGTTTTGGGGAAGAGTTTATCCTTAAAAAAAAAAAAAATCAAAATCAGCTATGAAAGTAAAAGAATAGAAAATTCTAAAAGAGTGCATCATAGGAACATAACAGTTGGGGGGGGCGGGGCGAGGGTTACGACTCTTCAAAGGCAAACAAGAAAAAAGGATTAACTGCTGTCTTCTTTGCACGTCTCTTGAAATCCTCATTGGCAGTCTCCTGAGAAAAATGAGATTCCGAATCCACACATATCCAAAGCATGCCACGCCCACGAACACTGCAAAAGCCAGACTCGAAGCTTTAAAAAAAGGGAAAAAAAAAAAAAAAAAAAAGGGATGTATTTACTCTGTAAACCCCGAGGAGTCTCCTCCTAAACGGTGACACTCGTCTGGTGGGACAGTGAGGTGAGGACCTGGCAGCTGGCAGCCGGGTGACCCAGGGCGGACAGCCAAGTTTCCCGCAGTTGCCAGACCAGCGCGCGACTGACCCAGGGACTTTCTTGGATTCTAAACCAAAGCCTTTCTTCACCCAACAACTCGCTACCGAGCCTCACTCTTCTTACCACCCCCTGCATCCCGCACAGATGAAAACTGAAGTGAGACCAGCGCGGGAGAGCGAGTCCAGAAAGGGAACTCGGAATAAAGCGCCTGTGGCACAAAATGGAGAAAGGGGAACCGAGGGGGCAAAAGAAAGAAGGGAAAGCGAGGGAAGGGGTTCCGAGTAAGCAAAGCCTGGAGTGAAGAGTTCGGAGGCGTAAGCCAGGGGAGTAACAGGACCGGACTAGGGGGAAAGTAGAAGAGGCGCGAGACGGCGGGGGAAGGACGTCTGGATGCCGAGGCTCCATTTTCGGGAGCGCCATGTTCGCGTTTCCTTTCGCCGCTTTTTGTTTGCTTGGTTTGCGGTCGGTGGACCTGCGCCAGCACATTTCTGCAGCTTCAGCAACTTTGGCCCGACGAGGCGGCGGGTCGCAGGGCCGGGGCGGGGCACGCGGGCCTGTGGAGCGGGGGCGCGGCCCCCACCCGGGCCGGACACGCCGCGCGCCTCCTGCCCCGCGGCCCGGCCTCGCCGGCGACGTCTAACTCGGCTCGGGGCGGGGAGGGAACACCTCGCCCGACCCGGCCTCGCCCGACCCGGCCCGGGCGCGCCCGACCCGGGTCCCGCCCACGGTGCGCGGTGGGCGCGCGCTGCGAGGGGCTGGGTGTCCGCGGAGCGTCGAAGGAAGAAGCCGGAAAACACCCCTGGAAGGAGGCTGGGCGTGAGCGCTGGCGAGGACAAGGGGGAGCTCCCGAAAACTAAGCCAGTCTTGGAGTAGCCGAGGGCGGGGGGGAGGGTGGGGGGCTCCCGCGGGAGCCACGGACACCTGCGCGGACCCCGGGGACGCGGCTGGGCTCCGAGGCCCTGGCCGGGGCTGCGCCCTCCGAGGCTGGCAGCGCGCGGCGCCGAGCCCAGGCCGCCAGGCCGCTCCCGCACCCCGAGGAACGTCGGGGATCCGGCTCCGGAGGGAAGGGCTGGGCAGCCGCAGCCTCGGGGGCGCGGGGCGGGGAGGCGGACCGAACACGGTCTTCGGGGTGCGATCACTCGAGGTTTCCAGTGCGGTGGGTGTCTCGAAGCTCCCTCGAGGTTAAGTTCTGGGGCGACTGGAGGCGGCTCCGATGCAGAAAGGCAGGTCTTGCACCCGACGCTCAGCTGCTGGTTTTCGTCGAATTACAGCGCGGTGCGCAGCGAGAGCACCCAACACGCTTTAGCTGCATGTTCCCCGGACCCCAGTTTCCGTCCCCTGCCCTGGACATCTTCCTTCGCTCAAAGTCCTCGCGACTGTAGGGGAGCCCCGGGTTCCTGGCGTCCCACCCCCTTGAGCCCCCGGAGAGACCCTCCAGCCTCTGGACACCTGCCTGGTAGGGCGACTCCCGGGCGAGAAGGCGGGGCCCGGGACGAGGGACTCCAGCTCCTCGCGCAGACCCTTCCTCGCGGGGCCTGCGGGGGAAGGAGGCTCTGAGGCCGCTGCCCCGGCGCCGTCGGGTCCCACACCGGATTCCCATCGGCGCAGATCTGCGGCCAGAGGCCGCCACCTCCTTTGCTAGGGCCTGCCTTCCTTTGCGCACAGGTGGGAGAGGGTGTGGAAGCGACCGATCTCTGCAGGTCGGTGGAGTGCAGCATGTCAGCTGGGGGACTCAGCGCACCCCGCTCCCCGGGGTCGTCTCTGTCCGTGGTCCGGTGGTTTTGCTCTTGGGAGGAAATGTCTTCAGTGCTGTATCCTGCCGGCTCCCTGCGTCCTCCTGTCCCTGAGCAACTCTTACCAGCGCCGCACTGTGCATGCCACCTGCCCCCGGAGCTCAGATAACCTCAGACCCCTCAGTCCACCAGAAGCGCCACCCACGTGGGAACCTTGGTGGCTCCCGAGGTGCTGGGGGCCAGTCGAGAACGCATTCCCTCTGCGAGCCCTGGACGGTGCGTTCATTTTGGACGGATTGTCCTGGACGGATTGTCCACCCTTAGCCGGGTGGTCGCGCGGCCATTTTATCACTACTACAGTGTTAACCAGCCTTTACGTTTGAAAAAAAGCTGCGGCTATTTTCAGACATAGAACCTAGGTTTACAGGCTAGTGACTTACAAAAGAAAAACACATCTTTCCAAACTAGTGAAACAAAACCGATAAACCATGTTTCTTTTATTAGAAAAGTTGCCTAAGAAAAGCAGGCTTCAAAATACTTTAGGATTGAAATGTATTTAAGAAAGCTCAGTGACTAAAACTCGAATGTTAGCTTTGACATCTTTAGTTAAGATGATTTTTATTTGTGTGTGAAATATTCTGTTTCTTGTGAAATGCTAAATCAAAATTTCAAATTTAGCTAAAAGAAAGGTTTTAGAATATTCCACAAAGTTAAAATAACGACAAGGCCTAGTTCAGATAACATTTCAGCTTGGCACATTAAACATTTCAGCTAAAGCAGATTAAAAAGGACAATGGGGGATTTTGAAAAAGTACTCATTCTCTGCAATAGAAATGTATCATTTGACAATAAATAAATTTTAAATTGAGCTTTGTCCATAAGTCTTATGTTTATATTTTTTCATATACACTCAATAGTCTTTTGTGCTTCCCTCTTTTATGGGAGAACATGATTCTTCTAATTTTTTCTAATTCTTCTAACACAATTTTTTAAAGTACCAGTTTTAAAGACATTTTAAAATTTATACTCTATGGCAATGAAATATAAGGGCAAATAAAATAAGATACTTTCTCATTTCTCAAGGATTACTTCAGAAATGAAGTTTGGAAGTTGTACATTGGTAGTTACTCTGTCCACTCTAAAATCAGTCATTGAATACAACGGATTAGGTACTAAGGCCTTTTTTTTTAATCATTACAAGACATTTAATTCTAAGAGTAATCATAAGTTTATGCACTAATTAATTTTCAGTGTAGAACAAAGATCAGGTTAATGTATCCTACTTTCAACATTTCATGTGTTAAGTCAGGTCACATGGTATGCAATTCAAAAAGAAACCTATCTCTATTTCATAGACTTACTATATAAAAGAGATACAATCACTATCTTAGAATTAAAAGTTAAGGCAGAATTTTACCTAGACCTCTTATGTTTTGCTCAAAATCCACTTAGAGAGGTACTATAAATTTACTTCCAAAGAAAATTTTTGGTAAGCTAGCTTTTATAAATTCTAGAAATGCAAAAAAAAAATCAAATGTCCACTATTCAAACGTGTCCAATTTATAATCCATACAATTTTTACAAAACTATATTGATTTTAACATTACTTATTGATCTATATTTCTTTCATAGTCTTCATATCAGTAACTTATTGAATACTTTTAAAACACTCCTTTACATTTAAAATTACCTGCTTTGCTACATTTTATCATAATTGCTTCAACCCCCTGAAATGTTGCAGTAAGTGTATCATAAATGATCATTACAGAATTATGACTCTCAAATTTCAAATACCTACAATATTTATATCTTAAGTACATTTTTAATACCAGATATTATTATGCCTTAGCAACAGACAATATTTGGATATTTTAGTAGGATTCAAATGTATATGCCTAAAGAAAGTAGATTAATCACAGGAAGCAGTAAAGAAAATAACTTCACTATAATTCTTTTTCATTTTTAAAACATTCA
>PVHY01034821.1:0-10189 GCA_004024945.1 Uropsilus gracilis | reverse complement strand
CCCCTCCGAGCCACCATCAGTGGCTGCATGTCCTTTCCTCAGGACCGACCTGCCCTCTGGGCATCTATCAAGTTAGATCCCTTGGGCTAACTTGGGGTTACTGTGGGTAACTGAGGGGTGACTGTCCCCTCAGACACCACACCCATCCCCCGCACTCACCTTTCCACACCCCCGCGTCAAACCACACAGCACTGAGGACCCCGAGCTGCTCGTTTGTGCCCAGGCAGAGGTGCTGCACCCCCAGAAGGCAGCGCTTCCTACACCAAACACCCCAGGTGACCCCTGTGCCCCGGACTCGGGCTGGGGCCCAAGCCGTCACCGCTGCGTCACCACCGGCAGGGCTGGCACAGTGCCCACGTCTTCCTCCCAGGGGCACCGCGCCCGCACGGGCCCCTCCTGAGTCTGCCTGGCGAGGTCAGGAAGTCCTCAGAAGTCTGCCTGGCGAATGAGGGTCCTGTCCAGTCCCCTCGGGGGAAAGGACAAGCGTGGGCCGAGGGACCGCAGGGGACAGAGAACAGATGCGGTGTCTCCGCCCACGTGGGGCCGGTGACGAGATTGTTTGCGCTAGAGGACAGGCCGGAGTGGCCGTTACTGGAAAGTCTTCCTTTAATAGCCGTAAAAATCACGCCCCCCCGCGAGGCCGCCCCCCGCGCCGCCCCCCTCAGTGCGTCTTGGATTTGTGCGCCTTCTTCGCTTTCCCTTTCTTCCCGCAGCACCGGCGGCAGCAGAAGACGCAGCTCTTGTAGGAGACGAAGACGACCGTCAGCACGATGGCCAGGAGGAAGGCCAGCACGTCCAGGGAGTGGTACTGGTACCAGGTGAGGTCGTGGGCCGCCGGGCGCAGATGGGGCGCCCCCTTGTTCCTCATGACGTACTCCACCCAGAACACGGCCAGGTCCAGTGGCTCCATGGGGCGGTCCTTGTGCAGGCGGGACAGGCGCATGATGTTCTCCTTGTAGCTGCGCGGAGACAGAGAGTGAGCCGGGCGCGGCAGGCGCGCCCCTCCTGCCTCGTGCTCTGAGGGGCACCCCTGAACTCCCAGGCATGGTCAGGGACGTGTGTCTCTATGATAACCGGGAAAGACCATGCATGCAACATACATGTGCATGCACAGGCACATGCCTACACGCATGGGCGTGCACACGGTTCGTCTCCTCCAAGAAATCAAAACCCAAACCGAAAGTAACGTCAAATGATTCGCATCTTGCTGGCGACATGTCTGGTCTTTGCGGCTGTGCTTCGAAAGGAATGCGATGACCCTCTCTTTGCAGCGAGCTACTGAACTAAAGGGGAAACCGTGCCCAGCCTGAGGAATGGCCTCCCATGCCAAGGAGCCAACAGCCACCTGGGGACAGAGCCCTTTAAGCGTCCCCTCCCAGATGGTGCCACGCTTTCAGCCGAATGACAACACTCGACCCAGAGGCCTTTGTGCCGGGTTCAGCATGGAGCGGCGTCCACGCAGCACGTGATGGTGAAAGGGTCGCTGCTGGCTCTGGGCAGCGCTGACAGCCGCGTCCCAGCGGCAGGTTCCTGCCTGGGCGGGCCGTGTTCAGGCCTTCGCGGGGCACCGGGGGAGGCGGCCGCCAGGGGGCAGTGTCTCCACTCTCACCTTTTATCGTTGATGACTTTCTTCAGCGCGTTGGCAAAGTCGTCCGAGGTCATCTCCAGGACATTCAGGGACACGCCCGCCCCCCGCGTCTCCATGCGTTTGGCGTTGTCCATCTGGTCACCGAACAGAGGTAGCATCACCATGGGCACGCCGTTGCAGATGCCCTCGTAGATGCCGTGGGAGCCAGAGTGGGTGATGAAGGCACGTGTCTTCGGGTGCGCTGAGGAGCAAAATGGGGGGACGGTGCAGTGGTCAGTCAGGCCACCCCAGGTCCCCATCTGGCCTCGTGGGTGCTGAAGCTCCCTTGGGACTCAGCGTTGCCCAGGCAGCCCTGCTGGCGTTTACAGGGGAAAGCCAGGGTGACGCCCTGACCCCACACCCAGAGAGGTGGGCCCGTTGGCCATCCCAGGAAACAACCCCACCACAGCTGTGTCCACGCCGCCTCCCCGACTTAATCCTGCATCGAGCCGCACGGCCGACCCTCCCCACGCACCGAGCAGGTCGTTCTGGGGCAGCCACTTGACCAGAATGGTGTTCTTGGCGAGATTCGAAGGCCGGGCCCCGGTGTAGCGCCACAGGACCTGGAGGGGACAGAAAGGAGGGGATGACAGGGCGTCGTGGGAGCAGCCCGGAAGGCAGCGTCACCTGGGCCGAGTGGGCAGGGCAGGGAGTGGGGTTTAGGAGGCTGAGTGACTCTAGGGGCCTGTCGGAGCTCACTGTGTCACGCACTTAGGAACTTTGCGCTCTTCTGCACTTGCGGGCAAGTTTACCAAGCAAGCTGAGCGGCTGCAGCCCTGAGGAGGAGAACAGAAGCAGCAAAGCCATCGTTCTAAGCAGCGGCTGTTCCGAGAAACGCTCCTTTCTTTCCTATGAGGAAATGCCGTCTGCATTGTTAGTTTTCACAAGTAAACGTCCTCCAATACACCTCTCGGGCTCCGAGAGAAAATGAGGCTTTCACGTGAAGTGGACCATGGCTTAGCAGAGTCGCTGAGAGTGAAACTGCAGGAAGGAACTCTGGGTTGGCAGTCAGGAAGCGGCAGGAAAACCCAAGCCTTAAGAATTCCAAGAGACCCCTAAAATCTAGGGGTGTCATAAAGACAGACATTGAGGAGCCGGCTCTGCTTACTGTCTGAGGTATCTTGCCCAAAGCTTCGGCGATTGCCATGGCCTTCTTCTCCGGAATGTCTGACACCATCGAGCCCAAAGAGAAGACCACGATCCCATGTTCTCCGGAAGCGTTGATGTAGGCCTCAAACTCCTAGAGCCAGGAGAGAAACGTCCGGTTAATCTTTTTCTTCACATTCTTTGATGACTGTTCTGGAAGCCCTGAGTCTGTATCTTCCTCTTCAGGATTGATGAAAAGTGTGTGTGTGTGTGCGCTGAACGGGCTGACAGCGTGTATATGTGGTGTGCAATGAGTGTATGGTCTGTATGTATGCAGTGAGTATGGTCTGTGTGGTGAGTATGTGGTGTATGCATGCACAGTGTGTTGCATGTAGTATATGTGTTGTATGTATGTGGTCTGTGTAGTGTGTATGGTGCATAGGGTGTGGTATATGTGGTGAGCGTATGGCCTGTGGTCTGTGAGTGTGGTGAATATGGTCTGTGAGGTAAGTGTGTGGTGTACACATGTGCTGTGTGTGTGTGTGTGTGTGTGTGGCCTGTGGCGAATTTGTGGTATGTGTAGTGTATGTGGTATGGAGGGTGTGATGTATGTGGTAAGTATATGGTCTGTGGTCTGTGAGTATAGTATGGTCTGTGTGGTGAGTATGTGGTGTGTGTAGTGTTTGTGTGTGGGATGTGTGGTATATATATGTGGTGTGTGGAATATAGTGTCTGGTATATGTGTCTGGTATGTGGTCTATGTGTGTGTAGTGTGTATGTCTGTGGTCTGTGAGTATGGTGAGTATGGTCTGTGTGGTGAGTGTGTGGTGTGTGTAGTGTTTGTGTGTGGCATGTGTAGTATATATATGTGGTGTGTGGAATATAGTGCCTGGTATATGTGTCTGGTATGTGGTATGTGTGTCTGGTGTGTGGTATGTGTGTGTATGTGGTATAAGTGCTATGTGTGATTAGTGTGTCTGTGGTGAGTGTGGCATGTGTGCTGAGTGTGTTTGTGTCTGGTGTGTGTGTGTGAGACAAAACAGCAGCTTGTGTTTAGCCTTCTCTCTGCCATGCTCCTTCCCGAAGGAGGGAGGCTTCTGGCCTAAAGGGTTCTGACAGCAGGCATCTGCCCCCCCGTCTTCAAACTGCAGAGGCTGGGGTCCTCGGGCCGCAGACATGAATGCACACCCCCCACACACACACACAGGAGCCCACCTGGCTGCGCCCCACACCTGCCCACCGTGAAGCACTTGACGGAGTAGCAGATAGAAGGTGTTTAAGGTTCCTCCCAAGAGGCCATCAGTGACCTAGCTACATCCCGACGTGGCTCTCCATGTTTGCTGAGACTGCCACGTGCAGACTCTGACCATGGCATGTGCTGCGGTTTCCCTGGGGCCTTTGGCGTTAAGCCTGACCAGCCCCGGACCCCGAAGATGTGAGATGCGGGAGACGTCAGACAGGGCTCAGCAGGCAGGGTGTTCACAGACTCCTGCTAAGTCCAGCAGGCAGCCCCCACCCCCACAAGGTGAGCCCACCGTCGACATGGTCCCACCTGCCTGGACTGTCTGCAGGATCCTCTGGCTCCCGGGGGCCAGGCTGGAAGGTGGGGGCCCAGCATCCCCCCACAGCTGCTGCACCTGCCACTGTGGCCGATGGTCCTGCAGGCCTTCGCTCCTGATGAAGCGCTCGAGCACTTCTCTCCCCGCTCGCTAATTCAGCCCTGGCTGCCCTAATTCCCTCAGACTCAGCTCCTCCCCAAAACCCTCTGACTTTGACCTTGTCTGGAAAGATAAGAACAACGTCTCCCGCTTGCACGCCCTCCACACCTCCTCAGCCCCCCGCAGGGCATGACCGCACCACATGGAACACCCAGGCCCAGAAACAGGCGGCGTCCACCAGCGGGACCCAGCGGCAGAGCCAGCGGTGCAGAAGGCCACCCACAGACCACGGAAGGGTCCCCTGTGGAAACTGCCCCAGGGTCAGGGCTCAGCAGCGAAGGCCCAGCCCTGCTGAGCAAGACTCCCTGCACCCCTCACATGACATCACACACTCTGGAGTGACGTCAGCTGGACAGAGCCCTCAAGCCCCCCTCCGTCCCCTCCTCCCAAAGTGGGGCCTCCCTGGAAGCAGAAGCTCTTGTCTCCTTCCGTGAGAGGCCCTAGCATCATCCTGGACGACAAAGACAATGTAAATGAGAGGGCTATCCCCAAGCCACCAGCTGGGAAAGCAGGGCTACAGGGACATTCCAAGGGAAGGTGTCCGCCTGCCAGCTGGGTGCGGTCTGGGTGGAAGCAGGCTGGAAGGCAGGGGCTTTGGAGACGCTGGCCTGTGAGGGTAACATCCCAAACTGGGCCTGTCTGTCACTGCAGAACGCACGGCTGCCAGAGACGAAAGTGCGAAACAGGGCCGCTGTCAGGCACGCACAGACAGACAGACAGACAGACAGCCTCGCAGCCGAGCGGCGGCCACCAAGGCGTACGCAGCACAGCCCACACCAACAGACTTATGGGGGGCAGAGCGATCAGCAAAGGGTACCAAAGATGACCTGAAGACACTAAACATCACGCAAAATGAGGAAAGAAGACTCAGCTTCCGTTCAAGTGCGGCGGCAGGCAGGGCCCTTTGCCGCTACCCACGTGACTGCGCTGCCCACAGCCTCGTCTCGTCAGACGGGCACGCGGCGTGGAGCTCAGGGGCAAGAATGCCATTTCCTCTGGCGGATGCCGCCGGGTGCAGATGACTGTGAATCGAGAGTGGACACGCAGCTGGCAGGAGCGGGGACTGTCACGCTCACAGTGAGTGTGAGGAAGGGTGGGATGCTCAGGATGGGGTTGGGGGGGAGCGCAGAGCCCAAAGGCGAAGGAAACCGCAACGCGTCTGATCTGCGCCGAGGGTCTGGCCGGAGTGACAGGAACGGCAGCCACCGAGCGGACCAGGCGCAGGAGTCACTGTCCCTGACGGGGAGCGGGACGAGCGGGGCGTCGTCAGCTGCCCCCCGGCACATGGGCCTGGAGCGCCTCGGAGCAGAACCACAGACGGATGGAGAGCTGCATGGCCAAGCAACGCACGCAGACGGCGACAAGAAGCAGGAAGAGCTGTCATCTCTTTAGTCTATGAAGGAACATCGTCTCCAGGGGAAGAAGCAACAATGTCTCCATCGTCTCCAGGGGTCCGTGGGCTTGTCTGCCCCCGCACAGCGCAAGGCGGCCAGGGATGACTCCCTGCCCAGCGTCTCGCCCCGTTCTCAGCCCTCCTGTCCATTTGACTGGCACCGGCCAGTGCCACTTCGCGCCCTGGATGCTGAGGCTGGCGAGTCCCGTGCAGACCCGCTGTAGGCGCAAGGAGGCAGGTCCTGCGGAGCCGCCGGCTCTCACGCGCAGACAGTGGCAACGGTCCAAACGAGGCCATCACCGCGGTGTCTGATGCGCACGGGGGCGACGGCCAGAGCATGGGCTTAGTGGGCGAGGGCAGTCAAAGCCGGCGCGCTGGTCGCTGACGCTCACAGCAAGGGCGGGCTGCGGAGCGCAGCGTCAGGGGCGGGCTGAGCACCGGGGATCGTGGAGACGGCCCTCGGGTGACACGGCAGCGGGAGAACAGTGGGGTCGACGGCCATGTCAGACAACCTAAGTGGACGGTCAGCAGGGAACATCAGAAGGGGGGAGGGTGCGGAGGAAGTGGCCTTGACCCTGACCTGGAAAGTGCGAAGTCGCGCGGCTAACGTCGGGACAGCCCGTTCCCGAGTCGCACACGGGGCGTCCCGGGAGCCGCTCCCAGGCCGGTAACGGCCAGGCCGTGCGGACACGCGGGCAGCTCGGAGCGGGAGGCCCGTCGTTCACGCGTCTCCGGAGCTGCGAGTTCCGAAGCGCATGGGACTCAGTTCTTCCCTTGGCTGCGCCATCATCAGGCCGAAAACATGTCTCTTTAAAACTCCCCAGCCTGACAGGCCACCCGGCCTCTGTCCCTGGGCCTGCGCTGCCCACAGCGTGGTAACGTGTCACCTGTCTCCTCTCTCGGTCAAAGAACCCTTCAAGGTTTCCTTTTCCGCTTTCATCCGCTCCCTGATGCCCCGCCCCCCACCTCCGCGAGGCGGCAGCGCCCGCTCCGCCGAGCGCCCAAGGATGGCACTTGTGTTCTGTTTCGCTGACGAAGGCCACTCGGGCGCCGGCCCTGCCTGAGGCGCAGAGGCCTGGGGTCACCAGGACGCGCGCAGTCTCCCCACGGGTGGTTTTCCGTGGCGCCAGCCCGGCTCGGTGTGCTTCCAGAAAGCCAGCACCGCCCGCCATCCCTCCGCAGCCAGACCGGCTGTCAGCCACAGGGCGGGGCCCTGCCCACTGCCTCCCTGACTGCACCCCAGACAGCGCACTTGCACTCCACCCCACCCCCCCGAGGTGTGGTCGCCCAGCATCCAGCAAGCCCACCGGTGCCGCTTTCCCAGCAGACGTGGCCACTTCGCGTCCCCGTGTCACACTCACTTCCGCCACACAGCGCGGCCGCGCACCGGCCAGAGCGCAGCGCGGGGTAAACACCACGCGATGTGCTGCGGGCACCAGGGAGCTGAGCCGCGCCCCTTATTGCAACATCCCCTGTACCTGCCAGCCTGGAGCTGGGCTCGCGTGTCTCCGGGGAGAGCCTGCACTCGCCCAGCCAGCCCGGGGGCGTCTGAGCCTGCGCCAGGAGCTCTGAAGGCGCCTCGGGCTTCTCCCCACGTTAAGGGACGGGATCTGAGCCCCCGGCAGGGGTGTGCAGCATCCACCCTCCGTCTGCCTTCTCGTGGGGCGCTCTTCCTGCCACCCAGATTTTCTCGGGGTCGCGCCAATGACACGGTCGTTTAAACTGTGGATCGCGGGCTGACCGACATGCTTTACTTAAAAATAAAACGTGGCTCAGAACGGAGGAGGTTCGCTGGGGCGCAGGGCGTGAGGCTCTTGCCGGTGGCAGCCCCCGCAGCAGGGGTCGGGCTCAGCGCAGGGACGTGCCGGGGCTACCAGCAGATTCTCAGCCAACACTCAGAGGCTAAATGAGTGAATGCCCGTGGTAACATCACCCCCTCCGAGAAGCCCTCCCAACTCCCCGTCGGAGGAGCCACGCGCCTGCCCCTAGGGGCCACCCTGCTGACTCAGCAGACCGTGTGAAGGCTACTTCTTTGGGTTCCTCAAGTTCTCCCGCGGGGGGATCAGCACACAAGCAGTGCAGAGAGTGAAGCTCGGGGCCTCTGCGCCCGATGTCGGAACCTGGATGCCTCCTTATCAGCAGAGACGTGATGGCAAGACCCAGCTCCCTATCAGGAACTCCTGGCCTGGCGCCCGAGCCAGGAACATCAAGGCGGCATTCTCTGCCAGAGCCGCGGGACCTCTGGACTCCACAATTACTCAGCAATCCTGCACCTCGGGGCCTCACCCAGCCCAGGGCAAGGAGCACGGCCATGTTTATGGCCTGGGCAGGGGACCCTGAGCCCCGCGCTCTGGGCTCGCATGCTGATGGCCCTGCACGCTCGCTGCTTCCAAGTGACAGCAGAGCTTCAGACACGCAGGAGAGCAGGCACAGAGCTCTCCTTCCTGAAGACCTGGCTGCAGAAAGCCCCCGAGGGCGATGCCCACGCCCCACGCCACCGCCAACACAAATCTCAGACGCTCGCCAGGAGGAAACTCGCGGGCAGCTGGCACCACCTCAGCTCGCCTGGGGCAGCCGCCCCCTGGGCCCGCGCGCCCCTCACGAGGCCGCTCGGCAGGCGCTCGGCCATACACACCTGGGAGAGGGGGTTTTGGTGAGCGCAGTTGATGCCGCCGATGTACACCATGTTGGGCATGAGGGGCTTGGGGGACGTGAACACGTAGTCACTTCTGAAGAGCCAGATGGACGCCGAGCTGAGGAGGTGCCAGATGGTCACGTCTCTCTGCAGGAACTCGGAGGCCAGCGTCTCGAACTGGGAGTAGACTATATTGCACATGAAGTTCTCCGTGAAGACGAGGAACATGTTCTTCACCCGCTGCAGGAAGGTCATGCGGTCTGGGTTCCCCGACAGCGCCCGGGGCACGTAGGACGGCGGCTTGGGGCACTGGGTGCCCTGTATGTCCAGGCTGCAGGGCAGGGCGTTCAAGAAGAACACCGTGGGGAGGCCCAGGTGCTCGGCCACGATGGGGCCGCAGGGCAGGAAGGGGTCGGTGAGCAGGAGGTCGAAGCCCTTCTGCGCCAGCGAGCGCATGAGCTGCTGGTTGTACAGGAGCGCGGAGCAGGAGGACAGGTAGAGGGCGGCGTCCTCCTTCACCCGCTGGTACGCCTTGACCACCCGCTGCAGGAACGGGTCCTCTGAGAACAGGCTCTGGCCGAACTTGACGAACGTTCCCTTCAGGTCCTCCTGCTGGTAGGGCACGGCGTACGTGGCCATGGTGTAAAAGGGCGCTTCCCTGATGTGCAGGGACACTTCGGGGGCCAGGACCACCACCTCGTGGCCCCGCTGCTGCAGCTGCTGGAGCGTGCCCCGCATGCTCAGCCAGTGGCTGCCGTCCACGGGCACCACCAGCAGCTTCCCGGCCTGGGCCCCCAGGGGCCCCAGCGCGCACAGCAGCAGGCCCAGGACAAGCGGGCGTCGACCCCGGGACTCAGCAGCCATCGTGCCTCTGCCTCGCTGCGGGGACGCTGCCTGCCGGCGCTCTGCCCACTGTCGCTGAGCGGCGGGACCGGCCAATATAGACGGCGGGTTAATGTTTGATGGCGTCACGTGACCGCGGCTGCCAGTCGGCCGGGAGCTGGCGCTACGGAGGGCAGAGCCTCACCCGCCTTCTGGAGAGGCAGCCAGTTTCCCAGGCTGGGGTTCCCCCCCCATGCAAAGCCCGCGGCGGAGCGAGCCCAGGAGCAAAGCGCCCTCAGGCCCACGAGGCTGGTATGTCCCCGGGCCAAGACACAGACCGTTTCCAGAAATGAAACAGGAGACACAGGACTTGACATCACGAGCCACCGGGGCCCACAGAGCCCCCGCCAGCACCGCCCCCCCTCAGCTCAGGGCACTCCCCAAGCACGTCGTCCTTCTGGACTCATTCGGCCAACAGGTATCTACCGTCCAGAGCTGGGCCGGGGGCTGCAGCAAGACCCCCCACGGCCCCGGCTGCCAAGCCCCAGGGCTCCCGCTCCTCTGGAGAGACACCGGCTGTGAGGCCAGAGCTGACTACGGATGAGCCCGAGACGTGACTAGCGGAGCTGGGGGCTCGCGTGTGAGTTAACCCCCTGGTGCTCGCTGGTCCAAGGCAGACGAGGTCCCGCCGAGGGGCCTGGGCAGGGCGTGTGGGTGCCCGGGTGCCCGGCTCAGGCAGACACTCACATGCTCATTTCTAATCCCCCCCCCGCCCCCGTGCATGCCCTGTCCGTGCTCCGGCGAGCAGGAATGAGGCGGCGGCCTTGCTGGGGCTCGTCGGTGCACCCCAGTCTGGAGCCCCGCACCAGCCCAGTGCTGCCGTCCGTGCCACCGTGCCAGGAGACCCG
>PVHY01034820.1:0-10187 GCA_004024945.1 Uropsilus gracilis | reverse complement strand
ATCTATCTATCTATCTATCTATCTATCTATCTATCTATCTATCTATCTATCTATCTATCTATCTATCTATCTATCTATCTATCTATCTATCTATCTACCTACCTACCTACCTACCTACCTACCTACCTACCTATCTATCTATCTATCTATCTATCTATCTATCTATCTATCTATCTATCTATCTATCTATCTATCTATCATCTATCTATCTCATTGTTGTCAGCCCTAGGGTTCTCCCACCACCCTGTCACCCATGAGCCATCATCTTAATTTTTTGTGCTCTTCCCACCTCCAATATCCCCCCTCCCACTCTCTTGCTCTATATTTCTGTTCTGTTGGCAGTTATTTTTAAAATTTTATTGTCTATTTGTTTTCCCTATAACCTTCATATAAGTGAGACCACCTATATTTCTCTTTTTCTTTCTGGCTTGTTTCCACTAACATGATCCCTTCTAGCTCCATCCATGTTGCTGCGAATGACATAAATTTGTCTTTTTTGATTGATGTATAATATTCCAACATGTACACACACCACAACTTTTTGATCTATTCATCTGTCTTGGGGCATATGGGTTGTTTCCATATCTTGGTTATAGTAATAGTGCTGCGATAAACATCCATCCAAGTACAGGTGTCCTTTTGAATTAGTGTTTTTGTGACCTTTGGGTAAATTCCTAGGACACAGCTCAACAAAAATAAGACAAGAAACCCAGTCAAAAAGTGGGGAGAAGCTAAAAAGACACTTCTCCAAATGACTGACAGGTGTATGAAAAAGATGTTCCCCATCACTAATAATCAGGGAATTGCAAATCAAAACCACAATGAGATGCCATTATTACTCCAGTAAGAATGGCCCTTATCAAAAAAAAATGGGCAACAACAAGTGCTGGCGAAGATGTGGAGAGAAAGGAACACTGTTACACTGCTGATGGGAGTGCAAACTGGTCCAGCATCTATGGATAGCTGTGTGGAGGACCCTTAAGTACTGAAAATGGTGCTATCATTCCACCCCGTGATCCACTATTTGGGATTTACCTGAAGGTTACAAAAACACTAGTTGATAAATATTCTTATGTAGCAAATTGGGTGAGTGTAGGCAAGGATAGTTGAATTTTAAAAAAAGACAGAAAACTTAAGACACAATCTTAGAAGGAAGACTACAAATCTATCATGAACTTTTCCTTGCATCAGGGTTTTCATCTTCATGTTTTGCTCCCCCCTGGGGGGGAAGTCCTCTCCTCAGGCTTTCTCAAGGTTGATCTTGAATTCAGGTGGTGGTGGCCTCTCTTTCCTCTCTTGCAGCATCATCTCCTTGTCAGCACTGCCCAGAAGGGGGGTAATTGAGCCAGTATTTGAAAGGAAGAAACAGAAGGGAAGACTGAGCACAAGTTCTCTGCTGTCAGTGTTCACTGAGGCATCAGCTCAATCGAGACTGCCCTGCCTGTTGGCTATCAGAACTGGCATACGTAGCTGCCAGTGTTTTCTCTCAATCAGGCCTCTGTTGGAGGAACACAGTCTGACATGACTGTATCTCCCCTGTTGTTGACACAGGATATCATTTCAGGGTCCTCTCCTTTCACTCAAATCCCAAGATGAGGTCTCCATGAGAATTTGGGGTGTGTATGTTTTTGGCACCGACTGTTATTGTTTGTTAATAATTGTCTGTGAAATCTGGGTGTAGTATAACCAACCGCATGTCACGATTTGTGTGACAAAGTTGTTCAGCACCTCGTGTTCAGGCGATGAATGGACTTTGTAAATGGCCCGTGGGAATGACTAGGCCTGTTCTGTTCAGCGCGAGGAGGAGATGCTTGTGCTGATGGTGAATTTCTGAAGATCTTCCCTCTGCCTTAGGGTTTTGAGGGAGTTACAGGCCACCAGCCTATAATGGGAATGTGTGCATGGGTGGAGTAAGGGCAAATCTGTCACACTTAAATGTGGGTAGATACGTCTAAATCTCCCAAAGAAAATGTGTTATGCACTTTGACCCAGCTGCTCTTTTCCCATCTTCTGTTGGGAAGACTAGTACTTCTGCTATGATGAGGTGCTTCACTCTGGGCAGGAGCAAAGACCAGCAAGTAGCTTTTCTTCCGTCCATTGCAGAGTTGTGCATCAAAGCTGGAGCAAGAGATTTGCCTCTGAGGTTTCTCTGCAGAGCAGTTTTGGTGATGGTGGTGGTAGTGGTGGTGGCTCAAGGGCACTGCAGTTGTTCAATTTTGTGGATCACAGAAATCAGATGTTAGAGTAGAATTCACATGGCAGAGATTATCCCCTAATTTGACAGAGATTTGGTTTCTCCCAAGATGACAGGATAAAACATGGGACAGGAAGAAAATGAAGTATATATGTAAAATTATGTTTTGAGATTGTTATATTTGTACTTTGACAATTCAGAAATTGGCAACACTTTGCATGTAGTCTGTGAATTATAGAAGCAACTAGGCAAAGCCTTAATATACAGTACCCATTTGTTTTTATAATTTTAGACTATTTTGTAAGCCAGATTTGAGTAGCACGAGTAAAGCATTTGCAAGTAACACATTTCTATAATCTAGGATTCTAAATTCATGTCATGAGGTCATAGGATGAGTGGAGCCTGGTGCTTGAGTGGGATTACTTGGCTATTTAGGGGCCAGTGATAATGTCGCCAGCACCATGGCATACCAACCAATGATCTTCACTTCATTTCAAAGGCATGACTTTACTCTTCACCCTGCAAGCAGTCCATCAAAGGGAGAGATACAGAAGACTGTAACTAGTGTAACCCCAAAGAAACACACCTTAAAAATCAATATTCTAAAAGAAAAAAAAGGTATGTTATGTTAGTCTATTGACACTGAAGAGTGGGTCTCCCCAAGCTACCCAAACAGACCTTCCTAAGATTTGCTACTTTGGTTTGGGGGTTTTTTCAGCCTGAGGCCAGTTGAAGTCTTGTGGATTTAAGAGAAACATTTTTTTTCCCTGTAGGCTGCTATGTAGTAATAGAGATGGGAAAAATCATGTCCACAGCTACATACACATTTGCAGTGTTCTGAGTTTCAATTATGATGGCACTGAAAATAACTTTGGCATTTTTGGATCGGAAAAGACACTCTAACTAGTCTCTCATTTACATTCATCTAGAGTTTTGATGTGTGTCTTTTGTTATCATGGAAAGTTTTATGATGAAATATCATCACTATAAACCTAATGCATGTGGTAGATAGAGCTACAGTTTTGTCAAAGTGGGTTTTTAACTTGGAAACCAAACACTGATTTTTCAAACATTCAAACAAGCTTCCCTCCTTTAAGGTGGGTTTATTTATTTCCCCCCAAGCATGACAGGATAAATGATGACAGTTTCACCAGGGGATGGTTTAATCTATATTCCCAGCACCATGTACACTCCAAATTCATACTTTCAAATAAAAACTATTATTGTGTATTTTGAATTTTTACTTTTCATGATGGCTCCCCCAAACTTGCTTCAAGGAAAAGGGTGGGTTTAGATCTTCCTATATTTATATTTGCTGGCTTAATTGCTCACCTCATATTTATTCATCAATATATCTTACCCTTTTATTACCCCTTTTTATAGCACCTAGAAAAGTTGTATTTTAAATAACCAGTATTTAGTGCTATTGTAGCAATAGCAGAAGTTGCATAGTTGGAATAATTCCATAGCCTAGAGACTATGTGGTTCTAGAATGCTTTTGATAGAAATAATTCCATTATAAAGGTGGCTGATTCCTAGGCAGAATTGACTTGCTATGTCTTCAAATATACTGCATGCTCCTGGAAATGAAAATGGTTTCTTGCCTCTTTTCTCTTCCATGGCAATTATCTAAGACATTGATTTACTATTTGACTAGTAATTCTAAGGGCATAGAGCTCAGATATTTAATAATAGGATTACAAATTTGCCTTTTCTTGCTACAGCAAGTTGATTATTTGCCCAAGATCTGCCACATGACAGACAATTAAGTTTGTTGACCCTAAAGTGACCTTGAGGAAATGAGGTGTTTCTAGCAATATAGGTAACAGAAAATAAATTTCTGTTTTACTTGACTAAAATTCAAGTTCTATAAGTGTAATAGAGGTAATTGAAATAGGGAATTCTGATATTGAATATGAAATTAGTGAAAAATATCTAGTGGAATATGTACTGGTACACACACACATATATATACACAAATATTTGTATGTATGCATAACATAACTCATCTTTGAATATTACTAAATAATGGCAACAAAATACGACAACTTCCCCCTTGCCTCTTAAATGATAGTAGTTGGTTATCATTTGGTTTCAAATCATACCTTATTTGCAGATAAAGCACTACTGAAACAAGACATTCTGGGAAAGGTGGGTATTAGCCTTGTATCTAGCCAAAATTTGTATTTCTTTGATAATGCACATATGGCTTTTTACACTCTAAATAAAATTGCTATTTGCAAAAATCAAAAAGCATAGAGTCCATTTTTGTGTTGCTACTTTCTTGATTGGCAACAGAGAAATGAGCAAATAACCTGATAGAAACAAAGTCTATGATATTATTACAGATTATTTTCATTTTCTTTTAGATAAGTATTTTTATATTCTGACTTCAGATTCTTGAAAATCAGTAAATGCAACCAAGAGCTGAATTATGAAGCTGGTATTTTGTCTCATATGAATATAGTTTTACTTTTTGAAATTATGAAACTAAATCACAGATGCAGATATAAACATAAGGCTGAAATACATGCTTCTGGACTATATTTAGTAGGTATTATGCTACTTCTTGCAAATTTCAACCAACTACATTTGAGTTTATTTAGGTAGCCACAGGAAAAATATTTCTTCTGCTTCTTTGAATCCGTGGTCCAAATGTTACCTTATTTAAGGAAAGTAAAATGAATTTAATACATTTCATTTGGGGGTTAACCAGAATATTAAACTGTAATTTCATTTATTTTTTATAAATGCAAAAGTCAGTTTTCTTCAGAAGATAGAAAGGATTTTTTCTCATATTTTCTTCTTTGGGGGACAAGTTTAATAGTACAGTTCAATTTAGACTGCATCGCTTTTAGGTGTGAGAGGTGTCTATCAGTTGTTCCTGGAGAAGTCTGCCTCATGAATTCTTCCAGCCTTGGAAACCCTGTGGTGTGCCAGGGCGAGGCGTGTGCTGTGCTGCGCCTGCGCGGAGCATACCGCTGCCTCCCATCCTCTCTGGCTCGCAGACCCAGCTCCCTGGGTCACGATGGGGGGTTTCGTGCTGTTTTAATTGTTTAATTTCCCACAAGCAGGTGCCAATTGTTCTGTGAGCAAACACACAATAGCAGGCGGTGCTGGGCAGCACTCAGCTGGGATTAGGGGGGCCCACCCCCCCCACCCCACCCCCGGAGTGGCACAGGGTCACCTTTTGTTTTTCCCTTGACAGAAACACCCCCTTCCCACCTGTCAGCCCAGCCCAGCTCTTTCACCTCCCCCAGGACACCTGTCTGGCCTGTCTTGCTATGGAGGCTCCCCTTCCCCTGCTGAGAACAGCCAAACTCTTGTGAAAACTGTCGCCTTGTATGGTCTGTGAGAAGGAAACTGTAGCTTTGACTTGTGATCAAGGTTGTGGATTGACAGCTGTCTTGTCTATCTGTGGAGATGCTAACAAATGTTTAGAATTGAAATTTAAACAAATAGTGTGCCCCTCAAATCTATCGGAACTGATAGTAACTCATCTACCTCTATCGATGAGAAAGGGAATATTTTTGTCATAGCAAGATTAATATGTTTATAAGTATGTGTGCACCCTCTCCAATCTCAGTGTGAGTGAGTATATGTGAGTGTGTGAGCATATATGAGTGTGTACGTACGTGTGAGTGTGCAAATGTGAATGTAAATAGATGCATGTGTTTGAGGAGGCATGTGAGTGTATGTATATATGCTTGTGTGTATATATTTGTGAGTATGAGTACGTATTTATGAGTGTATGTGTATGCATGTGTATGAGTTATGTATGTGTGTGATTGTCAGTGAGTATATGTGCATATGCAGATGAATGCATATGTGCATATGTGTGAATATGTATGCAGGTGTATGTGTATACGTATGAATATGCAGGTGTGAATGTAGAGAGACACATGAGTATGAGGATGTGATTGTGGGTATATGTGTGTATATATTTGTCTCAGTGTGTGTGAGTGCATTTATGAGTATGTGTATGTATGTGTGTGTGTTGTGTCTATGTGTGATGATGAGTGTGTATGTGTGCATGTGCACATGAGTGCATGCGTGAGCATATGTGAATGTATGTATCGGTGTGCATGAGTGAATGGGTATGTGAGTGTGTGTGTGTGCATGTAGGATTGCATATAAGCCTGTGACTGCGTGTGTGCCAGCATGTGTGTATGTGTGCATGCATGCAGTTGACTTTGATGAGTGATTCCCACTAACTGAGAGCAAAAGTTTTAGAGCAGCAAATCGCTTAACACAGAGCTTAAAACCAGCTGAGAAGGAAGTTACAAATCCAACAGTCTTATTAAATGGGGGAACTGCGACCCTGAGAATCAAGCAGCTTTGGCAGAGTTACGGGCGTCGTCCACGCAGACGTGGGCCTGAACCTTGTCTCCCACGCTGGAGCCTGGTGGACGGACAACAAATCCCGGCGGTGGGAACGGGCCCTGCTGCGCTGGCTTTGGCACTGGAGCGCTCTAGCATCGCCGCTGGGGGTGGACGAAGGGGGGCCAGGTCGCCTGGCAGAGAACCCAGCTTTCCCTCCGCTGGGCATTGCTCTGGAGCCATTTCCTGGGACTTAATAACCCAGCGCCCAGGACAGCCGCCCACCGGTGGTGCTGAGGGAACAGCCTCTGGACGGTGCTGCGCTCCTGCGGGTGGCCTTGCTGTGTGTTTCATGAAGCTGGGCAGCCCTTTGAAACGCAAACTTTAGGATAAATGGAAAGGTCGTGGTATCAAGACGCTGTGAGGAAACGGCATGTGGATTTATGGAACCTTTATACACATAGTCTTAGAAGGCAACTTGCTTTTCCTTAGTCCCTATATAACTTCGACTTTTCAGCCTCTCCTGCCTCCGTCCATGCTGCCTGCGTGCACACGTATGCGTGGGCTTCTTGAAGTGTTTGGAAGTGTGTGGCAGGTCTGGGCTTGTTCTTGCGTCCTGAAGTCTGGTCCTCTGGTGCCCTTACCTGTAGGATTCGCATGTGGAATGAAGAAAAAATTGAGACGGAAGAGATGGATAGCGATCTGGGAGGCCAGTCCACAGAACGGGGATCCTGGGAAGCATGTCCAGGTCCAACTTGAATTAAGTTGTGAAGCCCCTTCTATATGCCGGCAAGGAAATGTTACAATGATGTCATGAGGAAAGAGCAAAGCCTATGTGACATGCAGCAGGGAGGATGCTGGGATGTGCGATAACAGGAAAATTTGCCTTTGGGGGCAACAGTCATCACTAATAGGTCCTATGCCTCTGGGGACATTCCAAAGAGGTTAGGAAGCTGGGTTACAGGTGAGAGATGTGCTATCACCCATCCTCTAGTGTGCCAGATGGGGCTAGAGAGATAGGAGGTGTTCCTCTTATCTGAAGCTCCATCTCTCTACCTCTTCCCACATCCCACATATCCTTTCCACACCTATCAGGAAGGGGTCTTGACTTCTGCTGGGGTGTCAGTCCTTCATCCAGGGAGTAGTTACCAATCTTTCCTCAGCACACATGGATTAATGGCTGGAACTGTGCTGTACAGAATACAAGAATGAGGAGATGGAGTCTTTGGCCTTAAGTAGTCAGCCTCCCTTATGAACTAGATGATCATTCTATTAGCCAACAGCTGAAATGATGGAAATACACACAGACCTCACATGGGGTCCACATGTCCCCTATAGGAGCAGTTCCCTAGGATCACAGAGTTCATACTGTAGGAGAACTATAGGAGGTGTCTTGGATCAATGTGTGCGGTTGCAGGAAAGGCTAATAAAGAGGCTCTTTGACTAATTACAGACTCAGTTCAAAAAAATATGGAGCTCCTGGTCACCTGGGAAATCAAAGAGCTCATTCTTGCCTCCAGGTATGATTTCCCCACCCCAGAATTTGAGTCTTAAGCAGTGTTGATTGGAGACTACACTTTGCATATGGTAACTCCCACCTTGAGTCTTGGGTGACCTGGTTTCCCAAGACTCCACCCTGCTGTTCAGTCACAGTGAGGTCAGCGGTGGCATGTTTCTCTCTGGGTAGGTGTGCCCAGCTTGCTGCCTCACCACCCCCATGTCCCCTGGGCTGCTCTGGAATGCCAGATGATTGACTGAGCGGACCTGTCTACTTCCTGGGGCAAATACAAATTAAAGAGATCACATGGGAAATTACTTCCAAAGAGCAGCAAATCAAATCACATCTCTCCTTAGCTTTTCTTTTTCCCCTTCAGTTTTCCCCTTCGGTATTGGAAAGATGTGATCCTGATAGTCACATTTTTTTTTAATATCAAAAGAACAAACCTGCTAATAATTACTGATGAAAACCAGATAAAAGTCACAGCTTTTCCTGCCCCTGTATGTGAATTTCTCCTACACAGAATAAAGAGTCAGACAGAATCCCAAATAAATTCCCAATGTCTGACTACAACTGAGACTACCTGAGAGGGAGGGGAAGGTGGAGAGGAAATCAGGGAGGAGGTTCCAGTGAATGGGGATGCAGGCCTTTGAGTCCTTGGTGGTGTGTGTACCGAGCTTACCTCAGTGAAAAATGAGACAACTAAATAAACACACAATGAATTATAAAGCTATGCAAAACTCAAGGCAAACTACTTCCATTTATACTGAATGCATGTTAAATGATGATAGAAATAATCAGGACAGTGTTTTCTTTGTTATTTTGAAATGTTTTCTTTGTTATTTTGAAAGAAATCACATCCTGAACGGCCCTGAAATGTCTTTGGATTTATGGCACCTTTGTTTACTTCAGCAATGTGTGAATCTTAGCTGTGAATATCTTACAAAGAGACATCCCAGAAAAAATTTCAGCTTTGTGACCTATGACAAAAAGCAAATGAATATATATCACACTGTTTTGTCATGGAACACTAAAGTGCTAGTGAAGCCTCTGAATGTATTTTCCAGATTTCAGGTAGAGAGTTTGATAACATCCAAGGATAAAGAGAGTGGTCAGAGGGGTTTCACATGTTGTGTATGTGTAGTGAAGTGATGAGAAGGGCATGATTAAGGGTCAAGAAATATGGGCAATTTTATAATAAATCAAGAATATCACTTTGTGCACCTGAAACTGGTATAATCCCATATGACCTACACCACACACACACAAATCATAATAAGCTACCGCTTTAGGTTTAGGAAAATGCTTCAAAAGTATTTTGAAGGATATCAGACTCCACAGAGTTAGAAAATTGGAAACAGATATGAAAACCCTGCAAGTGATACTTCACAGAATCACATCCAGAGACTGCAGAGGGGAAAATCCCGGAGAAAGCGGTTGGAGCTGGGGCCTATCCTAAGCCGGGAGAGAACAAACAAGGTCAGGGGAAAATGAAGAAAAGAACATTGATGCCCTAATTAGCCAGCAATTTGTTATAAAACAGCCGTGCCACCTGGAGAGAAGAATTTAAAAATTTATTGGCACAAACTATCAGATGAGCCAAATGAGAGCAGCCGTTTCCAGGTCTCCAGCACAGGCAAAGGCGGGGGTGGGGGTGGGGTCCTCCTGCAGACAGGGGGCAAGGGGAGTGGGCTTTGTGGTCCAGCTGGAGAGATGCTGAGGTTTACCAGCTAGTCTTCTAGAAGTCAAAGACCTTCAGCCCTTGGCACGCCCCATCATACCTTAAATAGAGTACTTTGCCCCCAAATGAAGCTAAACAGATTGGGCAAAGAGCTGCCCATTTCTTGAGGGTCATTCCTGCCAGACTTGTCCATGAAGGGGGGGGAGTGTTTCTGCTTGACCTTGGGACCTTGTGTACCACATGACTCTTTCTTGTGCTGACGATCCGGTGCTGTTCTCTCACACATCACTCAGTGTTTTTAAGTTATATTTACTTAGGTGATGTAGGCTGACGTCATGGTGTGTGCTTTCATCACACCTGCCCCCCCCCAAGCCCCAGGAATCTTCCATGAGACTCCCCTCACCCCTTTACTCCCCTTCTGGAAGCTTCTTCAGAGTCCAGTGTGCTCTTCTCCCTCTTGTCCTTACTCCTTCCCCTCCTTCCCCTCCTCCCTC
>PVHY01034819.1:0-10184 GCA_004024945.1 Uropsilus gracilis | reverse complement strand
TATCTATCTATCTATCTATCTATCTATCTATCTATCTATCTATCTATCTATCATCTATCTATCTATCTATCTATCTATCTATCTATCTATCTATCTATCTATCTATCTATCTATCTATCTATCTATCTATCTATCTATCTATCTATCTATCTATCTATCTATCTATCTATCTATCTATCTATCTATCTATCTATCTATCCATCCATGTCTACCCTGAGGTTCTCCTACCACCTTGTCACCCATGAACCATCATCTTAATTACTTGTGCCCATCCCTCTCCCGATTATAAACCCCCCCTCTCTTGCTCTATGCTTCAGTTCTGCTGGCAGTCAGTTTTAAATGTTTCTTGTCCATTTGTTTTCCCTATATCCTTCATATAAGAGAGACCACCCTGTATTTCTCTTTCTTTCTGGCTTATTTCCACTATTATGATTCCTTCTATCTCCATCCATGTGGCCACAATGATGCAAGTTTATCTTTTTTGCTTGATGAATAGTATTCCACTGGGTACATGTACCACAACTTTCTGATCCATTTGGGGGCATTTGGGTTGTTTCCATATCCTGGATGTTGTAAATAGTGCTGTGAAAGACATCTGAGTACAGCTGTCCTTTTGAGTTACTGTTCTATATAACACTTTTTTGACTTGGAGATTCTCTGAGTTCAACGTCAGCTTAACAGGGGAACAGTGATCATGTGTGTTGAGCACCACTTGGGTGGGTATGGAAGAAATTAGCAGTGTTTGGGGGTGAAGGAAAGAAGAAATGATCTGTGGAGATTTAAACCAGCATATCAAGGATTTCACTGTGAAGCTTACCCCGCTCTACCACCATCACCACCATTGCCACCCTGAGCAAACCCTCCGCTGGGAGAATCATGAAGACCTGCCCATGATCCTAAACAAAGGTGTTTCCTTAGGATATAGTCCATGCCTTAGGTTCTTGCCTTCCTCACACACAGCTGGCATCCGCCATGGAGATAACAAGCCCCTGGATTTATAAATGCATACCCCCTTCTGCAAGGGTGTTAGCAGGTCACTCACTACCTGCCCACAAAGTGAAGGTTTTGTGATTCTGACGTGCCTGCCTTGCCATGCTATTCCCCACTGAGATCAGCCTCCGCTGCTCGGCACACCTCGATCTGATCCGCCTCAGTGAGGCAGGGAACGTAGCTGGTCAGGAAGGTTCCTTCCCTGACTGCTTTTTTCCTTGGCAAACCATCAACATTTGACTCTGAAAGTGAGCTTTCCTTTCTTCCACACAGTGGGGGTTACAGTTTTGAGCATTCATAGGCCGGTGTGAGTTCCCCTGCTTGGGGGTGTAACCCTCTGCAAACTTTCTGCTGTTCCATGATCACTGCTATTGTGTTTTCCCCCAACTCAGTGGGATACAGGGAGGGGCGTCTCCTCTCCTGCCTGAGGACCAGTGGTATGTTTCATAAAGTAGTAGGGAGAGAACATTGTGTCTTGGTTCCCTCAAAACCCCCAAGGATATTTTTCTCTTAAAACCTATTGTAAAGTCCCGAATCCATGACCAAGGGCTTTTTAAAGAGCTGCTGCTTCTCAGTATGCAGAGCCCATACTCCAAGCAAAAAGCAGGAAAACAGCAATGATCCCACATCTTTCCCGAGGATGGGTACCTCGGTGCCTTGGAGGCTTGGGGCTCACAGCCCAGGCTTCTCTGAAACATTGACAGTTCAGAAGGTGAATTAATCTAAGGGAGGAGAAAAAAGAAAAGCAATGACTAGGGACCAGGAGGTCAAAAAGAAGAAAAGAGACAAAGTTTTCCCTACCTAGTGATACAAGCCAGATTTTGTTTAAGAGAAAAAAAGAAAGTTTTAAGAGGGAAATAAAAGGACTGATTTTGTGGTGGATGGGAGGGGTTCCCCTGGAGGCTGGTTCAGAGCAAGACCACTGACCTCCCCTCTTTTCTTTTCATGAAGCAGAGAAACTATAAACTGTTACTTCAGGCAGTTAAAGGTCTAAGGTAGAAAAAAGAAGTGGGAAGAAAGAAGAAGAAAACTGGGAAATCTGTAAAAAGAAAGAACTCACAAACTAGGGGTAGAAGGGAACATTTGCCAATTGATAAGAGACCTATAAAAAAACCAACAGCTACATCATTGTTCGTGTTAAAAGTCTAAGTGTTTTACCTGTGACATCAAGAACACGAGAGATATTAAAGAAGATTCCAGTAAATATGGATGTTTTTCAAAGGTTAGAGGGCCTAATGTTGATGTGGCCTAATGTTAATGTTCTGCTGAAATGGGTCTCTAGATCAACTCAATCCCAATCAAAAACTCCAACAGACTTCACTTTCTTTGGTATGTATTTCCAAGCTAATTTCTAAAAAATTTTGAGTGGAAATGCAAGACAACAACCTTTGAAAAATAAGAATTTATTTGGAGGATTAATACTACCCAGTTTCAAGATGTATAAAGCTAAAATAATCAAAGTAGTGTGGTATTGGCATAAATATAAACACAAAAATGAACAGATTAGGCTATTCTGAAATAGACCCACAGCTCTATGGACAACTGGCTTTTGACAATATGCAAGGGCAATTTAGTTAATAAACAGCCTTTTTTTGCAAGTAGTGCTTGCAAAATTGAATACCCACATTAAAAGTGTGAACTTAAGTTCATACTTAATGCCATATAAGAGTCATGATCCAACATGGATCATAGATCTAAATGTAAATCCTAAAATTATAAAACTTCTAGAAGAATGAGGGAGAAAAGTCTTGTGCCTTTAGGTCAGGCACAATTTTCTTAGCTATGACACCAAAAGCATGCTCTGTCAAAGAAAACATTGACAAATTGGAATTAATGAAAATTAAAAAACTTCTGCTTTTTAAAAAGATATTAAGATAATTAAAATACAAGTCATAGGTTAGGAGAAAATATCTGCAAAGCATAATCAGCTGAAAGATTTATATCTGGGAGTTTGTAAAGAACTCTCAAAACAACTAATAAGAAGATAGACAAAGAATTTGGACACTTATTCAATCGAGATACAGGGAAAATAAATAAGCACATGAAAATATACTGAATAACATTAGTGATTTGTGAGCACAAAGCAAAATAGCAACGAGATATAAATCTGGGGTGTTAGATGACTGAAGTTTAAAAATATGGATAATTTTATGTTTTGTTCAGAAAACGGAGGAACTGGAATGCCTACATTGAGGATGGGAGGATAGAATGGTACAACCAGTTTGGAGGACAATTTGATAGCTTCAAAAATTAAATTTCATATGATCTAGCCCTGTTACTCCTAGTTATTTACCGAAGAGGAAATGAATATTCATAGCAACCTTAACTGTATCACCTCATACTAGGAACAAATGGCCATCTATAGTTAAAAGAACAAATTCAACATTTTCACAAAATGAGATACTTCTTTGAAATAAAATAGCTATTGTTGCACACAACAATATGAGTGAACCTCAAAACAACCTCAAAAAACTCCTCAAAACTGAAGTCGAACACAAAGGCCCACACTGCTTTAGGATTGCATTTACATAGACTTCTAGAAAAGGCAAGCTAATTTCATGACAGAAAGTGAGTCCATAGTTGTTGGGGAAGGATGGTAAAGGCAGGGAAGGCAGGTGAGAGGCATTAGTAGAAGAAAAGACTTTGGGGGTGGTGGATACAGTCATTATCTTGATTGTGAAGATGGATTCAAGGGTCTTATGTTAAAACTTACCAAATTGTACATCTTTAATACACGCAGATAATTTTATATTAATTATTCCTCAGTAAAGTGGTAAAAAAAATTTCTTATTATTCAGATCTCCAACTGCAGATCAGGGGGAAGTTTCTGTCAGGAATCAGATGAACAGAGTGGGAATAACAGAATTCACTCCATTTTCCATAAGTGACTCCTAATTCTCTCAGGGACAATCAGCAGAGGAGGTGAGACTCTTGGTCCAGGACCTGGCTGAGTCCTCAGGAGAGATCTTCCCTGGAGAACTCCACTCAGTTGTATCACTGTGTGAGGGAGAAAGGGAACTAAGGAAACTAGAGCTTGGTCATAGGGGCTGTGGCAGGAGGGATGCAGAGGGAGCAGAGCTGTGAAACCTGGGATAGAACCTTCCAGGAGGGAAGGGAGAGGCATTTTCAAGTACAGGAAGGCTTGTCACGTGGAAGCAGATGCCCCTGGTGTAGTCAGCATGAAGGACTTCCCAACATTCAGAGTTGTCCAGAGACAGTGTGGGCTACATTAGAGGTGGTGAGCACCCCAGCCTTGGAGGTATGCAAGCAAGAGTTACAGGGAGGTATAATAGGGAAGTACCTAGACATTGGATCAGATAGACTCAGATTTGAGTTGCAGCTTGGGCTATTTCAGGGCAAAGGACTTCCCCTCTCTGAGCCTCCATTCCTCATTTGTAAAGTGGGGTCACATCAGCACTGGGGAACACCTGTGAGGCACTGACAGGAGGCAGTGGCTGGATGCTGACCCTGAGGTGCTTTGCCATCAGACGAAGTGCTGGCTGTTACCTCTGCGTCTTTGGAACCAACCCCATCTTCCATCTCTGAAAACGCATAGTCTGTTCTATGGTCTCTTCCCCAGAAAGAGTCTCTCTTGACTCACAACCCCCTCCCAGGTCCCCCGGCCTTCCTTTTCCCAGTGAACCAAGGTGACTGTTCAGGTTTGCCGGGTCCGGCTCCCTCCACATGTGTGAGGATAACTGGCTGTCCCAACCCACGTGGGGCTCCTGAATCCACAGACTCCCCCACCTGTTTAGTCTCTGATGGGAGAGGGCCTTCCCGGGAGAGACCTGGAGTGTCCCCTCCACCTGCCCTGGGTCCGAGGGCTGGCTACTTCCTGGATCGCCTTCCTGGATTTCCGAAGTGAACCCTCATGTCAGCCCAGGAAGAAGAAAAGGCTCCTCAAGCCTCATGCCAGGGTTCCCACAGAGCTGTCATTTCCTGGTCTTCTCAAAGTCCCTCTGTGAGCGACTGGCCACTTAGCGCCTGTTATGGTTCCAGCTCCACAGGCTTTTAAGTGTTTACTTGGAATTGATCTTCCCTGGGAAAGTGTGCTTTGGAGACCGAAGTAATGCACAGAGCCTTGAATGAATTATACTTTAACAAACGGCGAGAAACAATGCGCTTGAAACCCTCGCTACCAGGGAAATGAAGGGCTGTCACTGGCACCATCATTGTCACATCGAGATGAGGAGGGGCAGGGGTGGTGGACTCTGGGCTCCTGCATTGTCCCACGTGTCAGACTTGCATTCCAGAGGGAACAGTCCCTCCTGGATCTCTGCCCTGGTGTGGCATATCCTGCTCTTGTTCCTATGCCAGCTCTGCCCCCTTGGGGGTGGGGTTACCTGGGCCACCCTCCTCCTCTGGGGTGATGGCTTTTCCTGGGGAAGGGAGGTGGGAAGGTGCCCTGCTCTCTCCTCAACCCTTCCTCCATCCTCTGCCTCCTCCCTGCTGGGCCCCATTCTTTGAAAAGTAAAACCCCAAAACAAACTCTGGGCAAAAGGGGGGAATAGGGGACCCCAATTCCCTGGACAGTGCGGTGGCACAGAGATACGTGGTAATTGAGATTAGCCCCATCAGCCCTCCCCCTACAGAGGCAGGGAAGGGGTGCTCAGTGTTTGCCAAGGCCACCTGTGCCGGTCCCCTGCCTCACTCCGCACACTGAGCTCTCTGTCCTCTCACCTGCTGTGTCCCCTTCAGTGTGTGTCATCCCTGATGCTGGGTACAGCTGCATTGAGGTACTGGTGCATTGGCACCTGTCTCCCCAGACTGCTGCGCTGCGGCTTCTTCACGTTCTTTCTGCCTCCTCCAGGTTTCCTTCCTTGCTCTGCTCCGTTCTTCCTTTCCTTCTCCCTACCTTCTCCTCCTCCCTGCTTAGCTCCTCCCTTCCTAGGGTGGGTCTGGGAACCAGGAACCTCCTCTTTCTCTGGGAACCACCCAGTGTAGCATTTGCCTCTGTCCTCCAGTATCTGCAGGACCCGGCTTCTCTGGCTTCTCAAGTTCTTGCACTTGAGTTTCTAGCTCGATTGCTGTCTATCTTCTTCCTTCTGGCCTTGAACTGACTTGGGACTCCCCCTCCTCCTCCACAGTCCGGCCACCTGCTAGCCTCTGGCCTGGCGGTGTGCTGTCCCTGTCACCACGTGGCTCGTTTCCCACGGCATAGTCACCCTCTCTGTGTGGCCCCAGCTGCGGTCCCCAGGAGTCTGCTGATGCACCCCATGGGGTCAGGACTCCACCTCAACACTGTGAACAGTTTTAGGGTGGGGGGGGTGGCGTGCCCTCAGGGTCCACGACTGAGCAGGGCAGAGTGGATTGGGGCAAAATAATCAACACTTCTAAAAAGATGGGTGTTACCCTCAAAGGGACAGGTGAGCAGGGAGCTGGGGTTCAGACTCCAGCCCTCATCTACTCCAGGGGAGTAGATGACATCCTAAGTGGAGTGGTCATGGGCGGCGCTGGCAGGGTGAAGCCCCTCTTTGCCCCCCTCAGTCCTTGGGCTTTGGTAGCTTCTCGCCGGGCCCCAGCAACCTGAAGTTGGCTTTTTCTCGGAGCCAGCCTGAAAGTCAGTGCACTTGAATCTCGAGCGCGATTATTCATGCAAGAGTTTAATTAAAATGTCATGACAGTCGTGTTTTGCCCAAATCGCTGAATTCTTTGCACTTCTGAGTCCAACAGTCCCTCCCTGGCTCTGCCCCTAAAGCCCTTCAGCCTCACACATCTATTTGGGTAATGGATACCTGGAGTCCAGAGCGGGGCAGACCTCCTGCACATAGTATGTGGGGACTTCTCAGACCAGGCCCCCTGGGAGCAGGAGTGGGGTTTCATAGTGTCTGTGACCAGGTGGTCCTGGTCGTGGGGTTCAGAGACAGGCTCCAACATTTCCTCAGGATCCACAGATGATTTGGGGGGCAGTGGCCAGGGAGGCTTAGGAAGGGCCTGCAGTGTGGCTATACCTGGTGGCCACTGGACCACACCCCACAGAAGGAATGATAGGAGGGTAGGATGTGTGTGGGTTCCTTTGGGGTGTCATAGGGCCAGGTGGGTGACGCTGGGCAGTGACTCAACCTCCCAGAGCCTCAGTTTCCCTCAGTGAAAGGTAGAGCTGATGAGCCCTCCTACACAGGGCAGCTGCAAGGGTCGAGGGAGAGGCTCTGGGAAGCTCTTAGCGTGGTGCCTGACACACAGTAGGTGCTCAGATAAGTGGCCCCTGAGTTGGGAGCCCAGAGGACAGTCTGAGCTGGGTGGGGGTGCAGATGTGGGACCCTGGCTTCCAGCCCCACCTGTCCCACCCCAGGGTGACTGAGGGGACTCGGGGCAGCAGGGGGCAGGTGATCAGCAAGGAAGAGCGGACTGGAACTCAGGGATGAGGGAGATCAGCTTTCCTGCCCAAACAGATGAGAAGGCTTTGGGGAGGAAGCCCAGCTCCAGAGGATGGGGGACAAGACTGAGCATGAAGGGGGGTGGGGGAGGTAGATAGACCAGCGCTGTGTCCTACAGACATAGCTCCCCACAGTGGGGTGGGATCAGGTGATGAGAGGAGGTCCTGACCTGGGAGGGGTGAGCTGAGAGAGCCGGGGCGGGGGGGGCTGGAGTCCAAGTGCCCGTCCTTTCCTCTCTGCATCCACTGAGGCAGAACCAGGTGTAGAAGAGCTGGAAGACCTGCTGCATAGCTGGGGGTGTTCAGGGAAGTTAAACTCTGGGAGACAGCAGGGACTCTTGGAGGGGGCCTGTTTAGGTCCAGCTCCATCAAGAATCATCAGGAAGAAGAGCAAGTTTTGGGGCAGGGGAGGGGGGCTATTTTGCAGGTCAGGAGCGGGTAGACTCAGATTCGAGAGATCTGGGTTCTGGGCCTGACTCCATCTTGAGACCACTTTGTGACCTGGGGCCAGTCACTTGGACTTTTTTGGCATCATCTGCCTAGCTGCCGAAGGCCATGGACAAGGCCAGGGGCTTCCTGGCTTGGGCCTGCCCTCTGCCAGGGGAAGGCGAGCCAGCACTGGGAGCCTCAGTGCTGAATCGGCAGCCCTCTCCATCATGGTCACTGCATGATCCTGGATCTGGGGTCATGGGGCTGCTTGGTCTGTTAGAGTTTGGGGACAAGGCGCCCTTGCCCTTAGAGATCCCACGACGGGGTGGTTTCTGCAGCTTCCTCTGCAGGAGGCGAGGAGATGGAGAGAAAAGCAGTGGGAGATGAACCTCATGTAGCCCAGGCTGGGGGCAGCTGCTGAGACAGCGAAGTTTTGTGCTGGTCTCAGCTCAGAGACTTGGATGTGGAGGGGAGGCTGCCATTAGCTCCTCCATTTCCTGACGGGGAGCTCAGTGCAACCTGGCTGGAGCCCAGAAAGGACTTACTGGTTTTATGCCACTGGAAAGCTCAGGTGTGGGTGGAGGGATCTTTTTTATATTTAATTTATTTATATGTAAAATTGACATCTTTGTACTTCAGTTTGGTTGTTAGCTTGTTTTGACTTTTCCTCGTGGGTTTTTATTTTTCCCATGTCCCATATATTAGTGAAACCATTTGGTTTCTGTCTTTTTCTTTTTGACTTGTTTCTGCTAATATGATTTCTTCTAAGTCCATCCATGTTATCATAAAATCATCCAATTTGTCATTTTAATTGATGAGCAGTATTCCATTGTGTGTATATACCACATCCTTTTCATCCAGTCATCTGTTTGGGGACATTTGGGTTGTTTCCATGTCCTTGCAATTATAAATAGTGCTGTGGTAAACATCCGAGCACAGGTGTCCCTTTGTACATGCATTGAGGTCTCCTTTGGATAGATTCCCAGAAGAGCAATTGCTGGGTCAGATGGTAGTTTTATTTTCATTAGTTTCAGGGTTCTGGATGGAGGGATCTTTGTGAGACCTTGTGGCAGGGGTTCAAATGATTTTACTAGGTCTTCTCCATCTCTTGGCTCGTCTCCTCCATGCAAGGCCCAGGTCAGGCCCCTTCTTGGTTTTCCATTGAGATGAATGCAGCAGAGAAGAGGGAGCTTCCCCAAGAGCTGGTCAAGCATCTTGGGTCCATTCCATGGGCTCCAAGGGCCACACCCCTGTCCTGAGTCAAGTGAAGACCGGTGAGAGCTCAGAGCTATGGTGATGGATATAATGTAGTTAGGGGCCTGAATCTGGGGATGGTTAACCCAACCCAAGCCTGGGGTGTACTGAGAGTATAGGAGGGGAAAATTCTAGATGCAACTTTACTAAGAAAGGGTGTCAGGTACTGGATAGTCAGAGCCTAAGCTCTCCTCCACTGGGCTTAGGGTGGAGGATAAACAAAGCAAATGCGTAAAAATGTATGAATTGAAACCAAGAGGAAGGGGGGAGAAAAGTCTGGTATCTGGACCATGACTTATCTCCTCCATCCCCCCAGTACTCTAAGGAGGGACAGCTGCAATCACGCACCTTGTCATGAAGTCTTAGTTGCAAACTGCATATCCCATGGTGGCCCCTATACTTCTGCTGCCTCGTGATGGTGAGGCACGATATGCCCAGGTACTATAGGAGCAATAAAAAGTCATAGGTGACCCAGTCCTCTTCCAAGAAACCCTCCTGGATTGCTCTTTAGCAAGACAGAGAAGTAGTACCTAGAGAATGTCGTGTACTCCATGACATCCACACAATGGCAAAATTGGCTAATGACACAAGTCTCAGAAAGTGTCCTTGTCTTCAAGCAACATGTCGTTACTATAAAGTTATCCTAAATCTGTAACTCTAGTGATGGGAGGGTCTTCAGAAGCACCTGGTATAACATCCTCATGTATATAGACAAGGTAATAGAAGCCCAGAGAGGTTAGGTGACTTTCTCAAGGTCACACAGCTCATTGGTAGAAGACCCAGGTTTTTCCAGAGAGAGCTCATGTCAGCAGGTGTCAACTGCTTAGAGCTGCTGTTAATTAAGGTGAACTCAAGCAGAGCACACTATCCTCTCCAGTTCTCTGCCTTTCCATCTCCCCCCAGCAACTCTGAGGACCTGCCTGCAACCTGGGGATGAGAGGACGAATGTCATCACTTTGGGTTCTACAACCTGTTCAGGATGAATCACTTTCAACAAGTGTGTATTAGGAATCCAAACTCACCCTTCTCCCCCATCCTGTGTTACAATCCCTCTCACCTCCTGCTGCTGAGAAGTTCATGGGGGTGGCCTTCACAGGGGACATCTGGGCAACGTCTATCAGAATTCAAAATGCAC
>PVHY01034818.1:0-10187 GCA_004024945.1 Uropsilus gracilis | reverse complement strand
ACTTTCTTTCCTTTTTTTGTAATTTTCTTACAACACTGGTCATATTTATATGGTTATTGTTCCACTTAGGTATGGCCCTTCCATATTGTAGCCCTATCCCTCCACCCTACTACCCCCCCCCCCTTTGATTACTCCAGCTCCTGGCACTGCATCATCATTGATCCATGCATGGCCCACTGGTCTTTTCTTTTTTTGGAGCAATCCCATTTTTCCTGGATGTGGGCTTACATTCCTGGACCACAACAGACCAGGCTGCTTGGGTCTCCAGAAGGGGCTGAGGTGGGTGGTCAGGCTGAGCATGTCCGGGACCTCTTATAGGGCAGGTGTGTGGTGCGGTTCTCCAGGCTTCTTTCCTGTGTCTGTCATGTGGTCCTACCTCTGTGCAACATAGTTATGAAATCTTTGGAGTCCAAGTCCCAGCCACTGGCAGTGGAGAAGTTCCCTGCAGGGGATGGACTTCCCCAGGTGGTTAGTCCAGCTCCTCTCCTCTTTTGTGTTATTGGTTTTGCTGTGGGGCCACAGCCATATCTCTGTGACTTTCTTCCCCCATTTATTGGTAAAAGAGAGAGCCTCACTCACGTTGCACAAAATTCTGTACAAGGAGTTTGGTTCTCCAGCCCCAGAGACGATCCAGATGGAAATCTGCCACAAGTCACCACAATGGCTAGTCTCAATGTTTTTGTCTCAGTGTTTCTGGTCATGCTGTTTGGTTCCTACCCAGGTGGTGAGTGTATCCTGATTATTACTTCCTTTTCTCTCCTTTTTGTCTGCAGCTGATATTTTCTTTCTAGTGCAGGTCTCATTGAGATTGGTGTAAACCAGAAGTCCCCCTCACCCCCCAGCCCACATGGATGCAGAGGCCAGCCCCCCACCCTGAGACCCCTGAACCCACAACCCTGAGACCCTGGTGGCATAGGACTCATCCTAGCCCCCCATCCTTACCAGTGACTGAGGCTGCAGTGGGGGTGTGCTAGCGGTCCTCTCCAAGAGCCTGAGCCGTCCAAAAGGCTTTTTGCCTGTTTTGGATGGGATCTCTGAACTGTAGTTTTGGATGGGATCTCTGAACCGCAGTACCTGAGCCACAGTCTCTTCCTAACTTGACTATCTTATGTTCTAATTTAGGATATGCTACTTATTCTTTTACTATAATCTCAGTTTCTCATTTTCTGGGGAAGAAAACTGAGGCTCAGGAGATTAAGTGCTTTTCCCAGGGTTATTCTGTTAGAAGCACCAATGCCTTGGGCCCAAATTTTCTTATTGTAAATCTTAGACTGTTGCCATCCCTTGTCAGGTTTGTCTGTTCATACTTGTGAACGAAGTATGCTGAACTTAGTGGTTTAAATCGACTGTTCACCTCATATTTTCTGTGGTTCAGGATTCTGGGAACAATACAGTTGGTTAGTTTTGGTATCAGATCTCCCATGAGATTGTACCCCAAGTGTTATCTGGGGCTACAGGTGTCTAATGCTCCAAACTTAATTCCCTGGTTGTTGTTGAGGTTTAGTTTCTTGCCTCAGGGTGTCTCTATGGGGTTGCTCAACAGAGCAACCAACTTTCCCCAATTTAAGTAATCCAAGAGAAGAAGTAGAAATGGATTGTGAGAGCCCACGCTGAAAATTAATACTGTCTTTGATAATCTAATCTCAGACAACATACCGTTTCTGTTGGTTCCACAGACCAGTCCTGATACAGTATGAGAAGGGACTGTACAAGGACTGTACTAGGAGGCGATGACTGCTGGAAACACTACCATGGTTGTACACCTAGTCTGTTAAATAACCAAGATGAAAACTCAAGTCTCTCTGATCCCAGAGGGTCACACCGACTTCTTTTTTTTTGAAACTAGGTCTCGCTACCTTTGCCTGTGGAACCGCAGGCTCACGTTGCCCGGGGTACCACAGAATCAAGCAATCCCCAGCCTCAGCTTCCCAGGTAGCTAGGATTACAGGCGCGTGCCACCACGGCCAGCTATTTTTTTGGGACTAGGTCTCGCTACGGGCCCCTGGTGGGGCTTGAACTGCGATCCCTGGCCCCGGCCGTGGCTTCCTAGGCTTCCAGCTACAGGCATGCGCCACCATGCCCAGCCTCACACTGACTTCTTAGTGTGATAAGTGACACATCTCTACTGAGTGACTAAAGCTGACTGGGCATCAAAGAAGTTAGCAGAGAAATATCAAGTACTTATGACCTGAGTCATGAAGAAAGAGGAGGAGTTTTCTCTGTGGAAAAGTCAGGGAGAGATGCTCCAAGCAAGGAACTCACATCTTCAGAGGTTTGACTTGTAGCTTGTTTGGAGTCTAGAAAGAAGTGGAGGATTGTTAGAGTGTTGGGTACTTGGAGGACATTAGGAAAGTAGAAAAAAAGTTACTTGAGATAAAGTGGATGATGGGGGAACAGTTGAAGGTAGAGATTACATGGTAAGGTGGTATGGTCAAATCATAGTTACAGATATGTAGCTGCCCACCTAAACCCCTTCAGTCTCAGCCAGTGAACCTGGTCTACATGGAATATTTTATTTTCCTCTTCCCCTTAGTTCCTAACTTTAACCTCAGAAGAGTTTATTGCCTTACTTTCTAGTTGCTTTTTCCACCTACTCCCTAATTGAATATCCTGAGGTTAGGGAAGATGGAGAAGATAATGAGGCATCAAGCTGACAGGCTGGGCAGAAGGTTCCCACCCTCAGGCTGAATTCACTTTCTTCATTACTCCCCATGGGCATGTTTCCAGATCTTCTTCCTTTTACTTCCACATCTTTCTAGTTTTGGCATTTAGAGCATCAAGTCCTTTTAAGGTGAATTTATTTGCCCCTAACTGGGCATCAGGCCAGCTTGCTGTCTCACTTCTCATTATGTACTGTTTTTCAGCAGCTTTTCAATTGAGAAATTGGAAGCAAAATGAATTTCTTACTATTTCAGTTAAGTTTTTAATCCTCTTGGTGAAATATGAAGAAATACTGAGTATGGAAAGATTTAATACTCAAAGCCAGAGTTTGGGTCAGAGATGAAAGTATTTACATCTCTATGAATGTTGCAGGTAAAGTAATGGGGAAGATGCATATACAGAGAGGGAAAAAAAGAAAGAGGGAAGTCTTGCTTGGAGCATTAAGAGGTAGGAAACTCAACCAATTAATTTTTAATCTTGATAGCACTTGATTCTTGCAACTACCCCCTTTGCTACTGCAGGATTTGGGAGTAAGAGGAATTGGTCTTTGAGGAGAGTAAACTCTCCTTTAAGTCACTCTTCCATGAAAAACTTGAACTCTAAGTCAGTTTCTCAAATCTTTAGTTTACCAAAAGGAAGGTAAATTTCAGTGTACCCCACATGATGTCAGGTTAAAATGGAACTTGTGCTGAAATAGAAAATCTCTGCATACATAAAAGAAACAGCCCAAGGAGTAGTGAATTTGGAGTCACTCAGCCAGTGTGTATATTTTTAAGATCATAGTATTTGTTAAAATTTTCGTTCTGCTTGGTAAACAGTATACATTACTGAGACCACAAGGTTTATGACGTTGCTTCTTAGGTGACTGCAGAGGTAGGAACAGAACCAAGGAGCAGTATAGGAGTGGATGTGGGTAGTGTTTGAACCAGAAGGTGATGGTGGTAGGCATGGGTGACATAGGTAGCGTCTCATTGCTCCTCCACAGTAGCTCTGTCTTGGGATGGCTCTGGCAAGAGAGCCATGGTGCAGGCTGCCTTGATACAGGCTATTTGAGAATGGCTGGTGTGTAGGAATATCCTGTGCACAGGTGGTCATGTTGCTGACTCTAACAAAGCTTTCATCACTAGGAACCTAATGGCTATCAATATAATGAGGAAGTTGATAGAATTTGTAGATTCCTAAATTAAATCATGGTTCAAACAAGGACAGCTTGTAGCTTGTTATAATTATGTCAAGTAGGAGATCATACTACAATTTCTAAAAGTCAACTTTTAGAGGCTGGTGCATGCCTGTAAGTGGCAGCCTAGGAAGCTGCAGCGAGGACTGGGGATTGCAGTTCGAGTTCCACCTGGGGCAACATACCAATTCCAAAAAATTAGCTGGGTGTGGTGGTGTGCACCTGTAATCCCAGCTACCTGGGAAGCTGAGGCTGGGGATTGCTTGAGTCTGTGGTACTCCAGGCAACGTGAACCTACGTGGGCAAAAATAGCGAGACCTAGTCTCAAAAAAAGAGAAAAAGAAACTATTAGGATTATTTGTATTGCAATTTATAACAGTTGGTAAGTAGTTTTGACATTGTTTTGTTGTAGTTTATTTAGAGAATAAAAGGGAATTATTCTAAATTTTTGATATTTGTATATGGTTTGTGAATTTTCTTTATAGTTAGACATGGCAAGGCTTTTATAGAGATGCATATGGGTAAAATATTTATGATATCACTCTTAGCAATATCAAAATCTTTTAAGAGATACTGGTTTACATAGTCCTCTTATAATACTTTATCTGAAAAGCTCCTACAAGACCACTTAGATCTAGATATAGTAGGAAGAACAGAGAGAGTTATGAATAATGGGACAAGTAGAATAGTGTTAAGGTGTTAGTGCAAGCCCTTATTTTAAAAAACTTCCAAAAGTAAGTAATTCTGGGACTTCATTTAGTTCACTTTCGTGTCTTATGTTGTCAGGTACTTTAATTCCTTTAGTTAATGTCTTTGGCTCTCCAAAGAGGGAGGTCAGTGTTTTTTTTCTCCCTTTCCCCCTCTGTTAAAGACATTCATGAAATTAGTTACCCCATTTTTGCTTGATTTCATGAACTGTTAAGTTGACACCCCATAGACTCATATGGTATCTGCTGAACTTAGTAGGATCTAAGGATATTCTCTTTTCAGATTAAAGCCATGAAACTTGAGAGACCCGATCGCTTCTCTGCAAGTATGTACAGGCGGATAACAATTAGAGGACATTAGATGGAAAGGAGCCATTCATTGCTATGCTTAGCCTTGATTTGTCTTTTCTATTTTGATTTCTCTGTCTTGTTATTTCATATCAGAGCAGTTTCAGGAAGAAAAGTCTCTCCCATTTTCTTGAAACCAGCAGGCTGTCTAGGTCTAGTTTCCAGGAACTTGACAATATAGTGGGTTTTTTTGTTTGTTTGTTTGTTTGTTTGTTTTTTTGAGACTAGGTCTCACTATTTTTTGCCCATGGAACCGCAGGCTTAAGTTGTCCGGGGTACCACAGACTTAAGCAATCCCCAGCCTCAGCTTCCCAGGTAGCTGGGATTACAGGCGTGTGCCACTATTTTTTTGCGCCACTATTACAGGCGTGCCCAGCTATTTTTTTAGGACTAGGTCTCGCTATGTGCCCTGGGTGGGACTCAAACTGCAATCCCTGGTTCCGGCCATAGCTTCCTAGGCTGCTGCTTACCAAGCATGCACCACTGTGCCCGTTCTGACAATATAGTTCTAATAAGACCTAACTTAAAGATATTTAGTTGGTATAGAGTTAATCTTGGTTGAATGAGTGAAAGAAAAGCTGGACAGTTTCTTCTGAACCTGTGATCAGCCATAAGCTCCAGAGGGCTACAGTCCAAGCCTTTGACCTCAGATTTAGCAAGCCTCCCTTAGCTCTCTGAATTTAAATACCACCAAGCATCAAAGACACGACAGAGCTCATGAACCTGGAGTTAGTTAAGACACTGCATTTTAGATAATTCAGAGACCATCAAACACTGGTCATTCCAATGGCTGTGATTCTAGTTAATTGAACATTGAATTTGCAAATTTAAAATGAAAATAGGATATGTAAAAGCTAATGCCCTCAAATGAGATACACCAATATATCTATGGTAAATAGGCTGGACATTAAAATAGACATACAATGGCTTATGCAAGAATTTGCACATACCTAGCTATATAGAATATGTTAAATTAATATTACTGTAAGAGCTATAACTTGCTTTTGGAAAATCTAAACTGCAAAAACGTTTTTAAACCACTTTATTGTGATACAGGTTTTATGTTGTTTAATTCACCTATTTAAATTTTATAATTCACTGTATTTTTATATATTCATGGGTTGTACAACCATAACCACAATCTAATTTCAGAACATTTTGACCTTTCATAAAGAAATTCCATATCCATTAGTCCCTTCCCATTCCTCCCCCTTCCCCCAACTAATCTATTTTCCTGCCTCTATATTTGCCTATTCTGGACTTTTTTTTAAGTAAATGAAATCATATAAATGAAATGTGACCTTTTGTGACTGATTTCTTATACTTAGCATAATATTTTTAAGGTTCATCCATGTATTAGATTTGCCTTCCTTTTTAGGACGAATAATATTCTGTTGTATGTATAATGCCCATCTTGTTTTTACGCTCATCCATCTGTGGACATTCAGTTTTATTTATTCCATTGAATATTATAAATGCTGCTGCAAACACATGCATGTGTGTTTTTTGTATGGATGTACATTTCATTTCCCTCATGGTAATACCTAGCAGTAGAATTGGTGTCCATATGTAATTCTATGTTTAAAGTTTTGTGGAACTTACAAATTGTTATCAAGAATGGTTATACCATTTTATATTTTCACCAGCAGTGTAGGAGAGCTCTGGTTTCTCTGTATCCTTAACCATGAGCAAAGAGCAAAGATTTTGTTTTTGTGTGTACCTTTTTTTCCCCTTTGACAAAAGCAGAGACACCATTAAACTTGATTTTAGAAATGGCAGTGTAACAGCCTTGAGTGCTTAGATCCCTAGTTAACATGCTCATTTCTTCCATATTCTCTCATAATCTTTCCATTATGTTTCTAAACCCTGATTGCCAAGGATTTATAATGGGGTTGCAGAGGGATGAGCCATTGGATGAGTCTTCATGTGTATATACATCCTTGTTACACTTAGCCTAGTCAAGATACAAAATATTCCTGCTCTCCAGAGAGTTCCTTCACTACTATGTCTAGAGGATATTAAAATTTTAAAAATTTGTTCTAAATGGTGGATTTTTAGCTATAAAAATAAAATACAGTTATTGGAAATTTGGGGAAAATGGGGAGAAAAAAGCCCAGAATTCACTTATAACTCTACCATCCTAAATGGCAAACGTTGTTAACGTCAAAATGAAATATTTTTTATGCATTTGAATGTATTTGTAACCATTATCATATATTTAATTGTATATCATTTTACCTGCTGTTTTTCCACTTACCATTATTGCATAAATATCTTTGTATTTTGTGAAAAATTCTCTATGAATGTACTTCTTAAGAGCTTCTTGGAGTCTGCTTGGACTGGTATAATAAGATAACACTGATTAGGTGGCTTGAACAACTGTAATTTGTTTTCTCAAGTTCTGGAGGCTGGAATTCCCAGATCAAGGTACCAGCAGGTTTGGTTTTTCTCCAGAGGCCTCTCTTCCTGACTTACATATAGTTGCCTTCTCCCTGTGTGCTTACATGGCCTTTATTCTGTGTGTGCCCTCCTGTTGTCTCTTCCTCTCTTCTTATAAGGAAGCTAGGGCCTCCTTATGGGATTAGGACCTCTAACTTTTGACCTCATTAATTTTAATTACCTCCTTATAGACAAGTACAATCACATTGAGGGTTGGGGCTTCAACTTATGAATTTTGGAGGGACAATTCAGTACATGTGTGTAATGATTTTCTTGCTGTTCTCACAGTGTTGCATTCTTTCATAGTTGTTTCTAATTTTTATTATAAATAAGGTTATGATGGACATCATTTTGTAAAACTTTTTGTTTTGCATCCTAATGTTAATGGGTCGAAGGATGTGAGCATTGAGACTATATTTTCCTTCTGTAATTGTAACTAAAGTGTTGCTGTTCACTTCTTAGCTCCTCTAAGTACCAAATTTCCTAAGTCAATTTTTTGAGAAACACCATCAAGAACTTCCCTCCAAAGTAAAACAATGATGTTCATCCCTCCAAACAACCAAATTGAAAGTCTCCCAAAACAAACAAATGAAAAAGGCAGAAAAAAAGTAGCAAAAATCATATTTTATTTATCAGTGTATTTAGCAGTTTTCACTGTGCTCTCTAATCATTGTTTAGCTGATTTCCAAAAAATAACATCCTAGCTCATTGAAATATACATTTTCCATTTTCTCTTTCAAATTAAAAATAATTAAAAGAACTGGAAGAAATCACAATCAATGACCTGATTTTTTGATATCATATATGACATGAGGATCAGGAAGTCTTTGCACATACATGATTGGAGGATATTGATCTTCAAGCTTTAGATTTCTTCCAAACAGTGTAAAATATCCATAATTCCAAATATGAAGGGATGTCCTTGGAGAATTCCAGAGCACGGTACAGATGTCCAAGTTGTTCTTTGCAGAGCGGTAGGGCTTTAGTCAGATGACACCGTTCCCTTGTGTAAAAGATTTCCCATCCTGTTATAGTACGTTCATGGAGAAGTCAAGAAACAGTCTGAGAAATTCCCATGTAGAATCTTACTGAGATCTGGAGATTGGAGCACTAGTGAAACCACCACATAAGCAAGCTCCTGCCATTCTTGGGTGTGTCCCTTCAGTCCTGGAATACAGCTAGAAAGCTGTTAGAAATAGAAACTCTGATGTCTAAGACATCGCCATGTTTCCCAGAGGTATGTTACATCTATCCATTGGGTTTGTCTCTACCACAGTGACCATCTTTGGTTTAAGTTTGACTCATAAAATATGCCCCTCTCTACCTTCCTGAGTCAGAACTTCTTTGCCTCTGCCCATGAAAGCCTGGGTATACACCAAATCATTGTCCACCAAATTAACATCCCCACTAAGGATGAGAATATTTCCAGATTGCTTTGAGTGTAGAATTTTAACACTGATAAGATGAATCTTCATTATACTCCACTTCATGTAGGTCATACTCTCCTACTGTTGTAGCCTGTAGGTTGTAATTACTTCAGATGCCCAGTAATGTCCTCACTCAGTTCTTTTATTCTCTTCTGTTCATAAGACTTTCAGCTTCTTTGCCTTGTAACTCTGAAGGCCCAGCAACACCAACCCATGTACGTAAATCCTCATACCATTTTTGTTTATGTAGATCACTAAATAACTAGTCCTGCCAGGTGTGCACTGACTGTCATGCCCTTCTTCTGGAAAATAGACTGAGGCCTTTCAGAATGATCTTCCTGGCAGCCTTAGCACTGAGCCTTGCTACTATCATAGTGTGATGAGGCCTTGGGCCAGACCTGGGGGAGGTGGTAGAGGGAGAATGAGGTAGGGGAGGTCTCAGGGATGGCAGTCTATTAAGACTCTTAATGGAGATTGTCAAATTGCATAAAAGGACTCTATCCCAGGCCAGGTATGGTGATGAGCACCTGTAATCCCATTTACCTGGGAGGTTGAGGCTGGGGATCACTTGAGTCTGCAGGTTCAAGACAATTCTGGGCAACATAGCAAGACCTAGTCTCTTTAAAAAAACAAAAGAAAAGAGGTCTCTATTCAAATTACACTTTCTCTGATAATCTGTGAATAATTGTTTTGCTGTACTTTTGTCAGTATTAAAATCTACATTAATTTCATAGACAAAACCAATCTTCTTTTAATATGCCTTTTTAAGTGAAGTTTAGCATTGGAGAAAAATGTTAATTTTACATATTTCCTTTTATTATGGGGAAGTAGAAATTGTCTGTTTCCTCTGCTCTTTTTTATCAGGGGTGTCATTATTTTTTCTTACCAATGTGCATAACCTTTTGTAGGTTAAGCATAGTAACCCTTTTGTGTCATATAATAGCAGTGTAATTTCCCATATTATCTGGCTCTTAATTTTAACCACTAACCGTTTTTGTTTTTTTTAATCAAACAAGAGGCTTTCATTTTTAGAAAGTAAATTTCCACATTTTGCTTTGTGCTTTCATTTGTGGCTTTTTTCAAAACCCTTACCCATTAACAAATGAAAACAGTTTTTTGTGAGGTTTAGAATATTTGGGTATATTTTCCATCTCAACTTCAGCCTACTAACCACTTATTTGGAAATACTCTTAAAAGCATATATACTGTCGGGATTTGAGTAATGGTGAATATTTCAGTGATCTAGAGCAACACTACCCAACAGAATTTTTTGTTCTGTTAAAAAAATTCTGTAGGCCAGGCATGGTGGCGCATGCCTGTAGGTGGCAGCCTAGATAGCCATGGCCAGGGCCAGGGATCACAGTTCAAGTTCCGTTGGGGTCATGTAGCAAGACCTACTCCCAAAAAAATAGCTGGGCGTGGTGGTAT
>PVHY01034817.1:0-10188 GCA_004024945.1 Uropsilus gracilis | reverse complement strand
GTTGACCGACTGGTCTGGCGCTCTGGGGGCCGTCCTGGGCCTGGGACCACGGGGTCCGGGTGCAGCCCTGAAGGGCGCAGTGGCCCGGGGAGCGGGCACAGGGCCGCCCCAGAGTTGCTCCCTCCTGCCCGGCTGGTCCAGCCCGACTGGTCCAGCCCGGCGGTATTGCCCGGAGGACGTGAGCGGTGCGCGGGGCCCTGGCGCAGGGCTGCGTGAAGCAGGGGTCTTGGTGAGGGCTACAAGGTCACCGGTTCTCCAGGAAGCACAGCAGCCTGGAGGCTGGTGCGCCCCTGACCACAGCCTGGACCCCAGGGAGACCAGACCCAGAAGGCATCTGCCCTGCCCCACCCCACCCCGCCCTCCCGTGCCCAGCACTGCCACCCTCAAGAAGTGGGCACTGGGAGCTTTGTGGAGAGTACCTTGGAGGGGCGGGGGTGGGCTTGCATGTCCATCCGCCCCCACGACCCAGACTGCTCTGCTGTGCCCGCACCTCCCGTTGCCCAGGTGATGAGACAGATGCAGAGTTTGGGCATCTTGTCCCACGAGGCAGGGCTGGGCATCAGAGCCCTTGGGTCCAGAGCCCGATGTGGAACAGGGTGCGGCCCTGAGGGGCAGGAGGCAGCTGGGGGCAGAGCGCACACCGGAGGATTCAGCCCCAGGCTGCAGACACCCCCCGCAGAGCCCCTGTGGTGTCCAGGAGGAGCCAGCAGCGTTGGCCGGGGTCGTAGCGCTAGTAACAGAAAAGGCAGCACCGGCACCGGGTCAGGGGGCACCCTTTCCCATGCAGCTCAGACCTGGATTTCCCTCCCGGGTGCCAGGCTCCATACCCTGTGCGGTCTGACTCCAGAGGCACGCCTTGCCAGCCCCGGAGTCCCAGGTGAGGGCGAGCTCCTGCACCTTCCTCTCCCTGGACCCTCTGCTCTCAAGGAGGAATGTGGAAGGGCCTGGGTCAGATTTATGCGGAGACAGAATTTATTGGGAAAGAAGAGGGATAAGCAGCGGCAGGCCCTGGCCAGGGAATCACTTGCTTGTCTACCTCATCTCCTCGTGAGACAGGGTGGAGGCCTGTCTCCTCAGCTGCACTCTCCAGGCTCTGGAGGACTGTAGCAGGTATCCAGCCTTCCCTGAAGCCACCACTCCAGGTGGTATCTGGGATGTGTGGTGGTTGCGTTTGCCCTCTGGCTGCTGAGATGGGAGTTACTGTCGATGACCTCCCCGTCCCCTATAGACCTAAGGCTTTGCTGTGTGTCCTCTGGTGTCTGGTGAGTTGTGACTTCTGACTGAAGCCTCTCCCTTGTGTGTGTCCTCTGGTGTGTGACAAGATGTGACTTCTGACTGAAGCCTCGCCCACACTCGCTGCAGACGTGGGGCCTCTCCCCTGTGTGTGTCCTCTGGTGTGTGATGAGATGCAACTTACAACTGAAGCCTCGCCCACACTCCCTACAGACATAGGGCCTCTCCCCTGTGTGTGTCCTCTGGTGTATGATGAGGGTACACTTTTGACTGAAGCCTCGCCCGCACTCCCTGCAGACATGGGGCCTCTCCCCTGTGTGCGTCCTCTGGTGTGTGATGAGATTTGACTTACAACTGAAGCCTCGCCCGCACTCCCTGCAGATATGGGGCCTCTCCCCTGTGTGTGTCCTCTGGTGTCTGGTGAGGGTAGACTTGCGATTGAAGCCTCGCCCACACTCCCTGCAGACGTAGGGCCTCTCTCCTGTGTGTGTCCTCTGGTGTGTGCTAAGATGCGACTTACAACTAAAGCCTCGCCCACACTCCCTGCAGACGTGGGGCCACTCCCCTGTGTGTGTCCTCTGGTGTCTGATGAGGCGTGAATTATCACTGAAGCCTCGCCCACACTCCCTGCAGATATGGGGCCTCTCCCCTGTGTGCATCCTCTGGTGTATGGTGAGATGTGACTTTTGACTGAAGCCTCGCCCACACTCCCTGCAGACGTGGGGCCACTCCCCTGTATGCGTTCTCTGGTGTCTGATGAGGGTAGACTTATCATTGAAGCCTCGCCCACACTCCCTGCAGACATGGGGCCTCTCCCCTGTGTGTGTCCTCTGGTGTGTGAAAAGATGTGACTTAAAACTGAAGCCTCGCCCACACTCTCTGCAAATATGGGGCCACTCCTCTGTGTGCGTCCTCTGGTGTGTGTTGAGATGTGACTTACAACTGAAGCCTCGCCCACACTCCCTACAGACGTGGGGCCACTCCCCAGTGTGTGTCCTCTGGTGTCTGATGAGGCGTGACTTATCACTGAAGTCTCGGCCACACTCCCTGCAGACATGGGGCCTCTCCCCTGTGTGCGTCCTCTGGTGTATGATGAGATGTGACTTTTGACCGAAGCCTCGCCCACACTCCCTGCAGATGTGGGGCCTCTCCCCTGTGTGTGTCCTCTGGTGTCTGATGAGGGTAGACTTATCACTGAAGCCTCGCCCACACTCCCTGCAGACGTGGGGCCTCTCCCCTGTGTGCGTCCTCTGGTGTGTGTTGAGATGTGACTTACAACTGAAGCCTCGCCCACACTCCCTGCAGACGTGGGGCCATTCCCCTGTGTGCGTCCTCTGGTGTCTGATGAGGCGTGACCTATCACTGAAGCCTCGCCCACACTCCCTGCAGACGTGGGGCCTCTCCCCAGTGTGCGTCCTCTGGTGTATGGTGAGATGTGACTTTTGACTGAAGCCTCGCCCACACTCCCTACAGACGTGGAGCCACTCCCCTGTGTGCGTCCTCTGGTGTCTGATGAGGGTAGACTTATCACTGAAGCCTCGCCCACACACTCTGCACATATGGGGCCTCTCCCCTGTGTGTGTCCTCTGGTGTGTGTTGAGATGTGACTTACAACTGAAGCCTCGCCCACACTCCCTGCAGACGTGGGGCCTCTCCCCTGTATGTTCCCTCTGGTGTGTGACGAGATGTGACTGATCATCGACCCCTTGTCCACTCCCTTCATCCTCGTCTCTCACAGTTGCTGACAGCCCTACCCCAATGGATGGTTTGCCCGGGTCCTCTGGATTCTCTTTTTGGCCTGTGGGTGGCTCTGCCCCCGATACTCCCTCATGCTCCCTAGGGCTCCCCTGTGGCCCACTGGGCAGGCTGGGAAAGACCTTTGGAAGCTTCTGCCTCATCCCTTCAAGCAGAGGCTCGGGCCTCTCTTTGACCTCTTGACTTCCAGGTTCGTCCTTCCAGCTATGGGGGCCAGAATGCGGCTGCTGCTGGTCCTGGTGTCCTGGGCAGGGACCCTCTGCTGGGAGGGGTTGGCTCACAGGTGTCGCTGGGAAGCTCCGGGAGGGATGATGGCGCTGCACGTGGCGGCTGAGGGATTTCTCCGTGGAGAAGGCCAGAGAGCAGGCGGGGCACGGGTGGGTCGCTGGCTCTGCTTCTGCGGAAAGAGGAAGTGTCGGCTGAGGCTGCCCGTTGACCAGTGCCTGGTCGGGTGGTCTCCCCAGCCCCACCCCGATCACTCCTCTCTGCGGACAGTGGGAGCTCTGCCTCCTACCACGTGTCCTTCCCGGGCTGTTTTTCCACCTCTGTTACTCACAGAAGCTTCAAACCCCAGAGAAGCCCACACATCACGCAGACTCGGGCCCGCAGATGACCTGGCTGCTCTGCTCCCACGTACAGGGGCTGCGAGACCCCTGGGAGCAGCCGCTGTGTCCTGGGGAAGGGACAGCGTGTTCGGCCCTGGGTCCATCCTGGTGACGGCTCACGAGGGGTGACCTCTGCTCTGGGTACTGTCTGGGCCCGCAGGGTGGGGCGGGAGCGCATTACAGCTGAAGGGACTGGGCAGGGGCTCTCAGAAAGAAATCGTGGGTCAGGTCCCCTGGGCCTGGGGCTCAGCTGACTCGGGACTCAGCCCCGCCGCCCCAGCGAGGCCAGGAATCGCTTCTCTGGTCCCCACAGCCGGCGAGTGAACGCAGCCCCGTCTCCAGCCTCAGCCTGGACTGCTATCTGATTCAGCTCGTGCGCCCCAGCCCAGCTCAGAATCAGGAGTCCCGCTGCACAGTCTACGCACGGCCACAGCCGGCCACAGTCCCACTGACTGGGCGATGAGGCCGCGTGGGCAGCGGCTGCCCGGCCGGGAGCCTCCAGAAACCGACGGTGCAGCCCCTTGGAGCACAGCACGCCTCGGCCCGCCCAACCACATGGCTGTCGTGTCCGGCCGGGGAGCCCCATGTCCGGCGTGGAGCAGAGGCGCCGAGCCTGCGGCTCCCGAAGGGCTGCTGGGCCGCCCCGGCCGCCCTGCTCGACGGCGGCTCGCACGCCGCTGACCGCTGACCGGAGCGCGGGAGGCGCGTGCCCAGCGCAGGGGAGGCTAGAGACGCGGGCGAGCAAAGGAGACGCCTGGGCCGGGCAGCAGGCCAGATGCCCTCAGCCCTCAGCCCTGCTGTCTGCTTTGCCCACGACGCGAGACCCGGAACAAACAGCACAACGTGACCTCACGCCCAGGAGCCGAAGCCCTGAGCCGGATCCCGAGTTTCCGCAGCATCTGATGTGAGACGTCGCTGACTGGAACCTGAATGTTAGGCAGGAGTAGGCCTGCGAGACCCCGGACTGGGGCCCGCGGCACCCACCTCTCTCGGCCGAGCGCGTCCTCCTCCACCGTTGGCCTGGCGTGCTGCCCAGCTCCCGGGCATCCTCGTCCCCGTCCCGGACCAGCAGCTCGTAGCCTGGCCGGACCACCCGGCAGGGTCGGTAGAAGATCTGCCCGCCGGGCTGAACGGCCACCAGGTTCTGCTCCTCGGCGTCCCTGGTGCAGTTGACGTACCTGGTGGGGAGGAGGGGGCACGAGGCCAGGGCGGTGGGTTCCCAGGCACCACCCACCTCCGCTCAGCCCAGGTCACCCAGGCTCTGGCCTGGTGGAGCCCTCGGGAGCCTGCCCCTCCCATCTCCTCTCTCTCTCTCAAGAGACACGCATGCCCCCTGCAGTCCTGCTCACAGGACCGGGTGGCTGGCGAGCCCCCTCACCCGGGTCCGCCTGAAGCCCCCTCCAGCCTGACCTCCTCTTTGGGCCCTGAAGCCTGCTGACCCCGCCCCCTTGCCGTCCCTCTGATGCACAGACCCGATGAGGGGGTGGGCACACTTGGGCCAGCAGCCCCTGCAGCCTCGGGCACTGCGACCTTCCAGGGGCCCTTCTGCCTTCCCCCCATGCTTTACCTGGGGCGTCTTCCTTTTTTGAGACCAGGTCTCGCTATTTTTGCCCGTGGAACCGCAGGCTCTCGTTGCCCGGGGTACCACGGACTCAAGCCACCCCCAGCCTCAGCCTCCCAGGTAGTTGGGATGACAGGCGTGCGCCACCACGCCCAGCTGTTTTTTGGGGAGTGGGTCTCGCCATGTTGCCCTGGACGGGTCTCGACCGTGATCCCCGGCCCCCGCCGTGCTCCATAGGCTGGCACTTGTAAGTGCGCGTCACCGTGCCTGGCTCTACCTTGGGCATCTTCAGCCCTGACTCCTCAGGCACCTGGGGGGCTCTTGGTGCTAGCCTAGAGCAACCCAGTTTATTCCCCTCCGCCCCCTGATGAGAGGGAGCCCCAGCAGAGGGGCCGAGCCTCAGGGTGCAGAGGCCGTGGCCAGGCTGCCGCCCGCCCAGGCCTGGGAGGCCGAGAGCCAGGCCGCCCTGGGCTGTTGGGGCTGCACGCGGCTCAGCAGGGCCCTGGCACGTGACGTTCCCGCACCGCGCCATCAGCGTCTGTGTGGGGCACGGGTCCAGGGTCTCTGGTCAGGGTAAGTGCTTCAGGTTCTACTTTCAAGCGCCCCGTTTTGTCTCCCAGAGATCAGCGCCTTGAGGACGCGCAGTGGTGTTTTCATCCCCCACCTCCTCCTGAACTGCAAGAGTCTCGCGTGGGGAAAGGGGAGGCTCGGAGGCGGCGCGGGGGCCCGCCAGGAAGGAAGCCTGCGAGGACCTCCCGGGACAGGGCCGGCGGCTCACCTCGCCCAGCCGGCCCCCGACTCCTCCTCTCCGTCCACATCCGCGTGGCAGCTCCTCCCTTGGCTGATCTGCGTCTCAGAAAAAGAAGTTGGAGCTTTTGGGCCCGGAACGGTTTCCTCCATCCTCTGTGCTCGCCCGCCTGCCTGGACGGTCTCCGGCTGTTGACACACGGGCGCCTCCGTCCCCCACGCGGCTCGCGGCTCTGTCCACTCAGAGCACTGGGGCTGAAGGCAACGCACACCCTGGTCCCCGCAGCGTTCCCACCGCCCTCGGACTCGGAGCAGGCCCTGAGCCCAGCCTGCTTGGGGGGGCCGGAGGAGCGGGGGAGGCTGGTACTCACCATCCAGGAGTGTCCACTGTCGGCCGCCTCCGTGTCCTCTGTGACATGGCCATCGTAGGGGCCGAAGTGCAGGCCCAGCGGCAGGTCGGAGGTCTCGTTCCAGAAGCCAAGTCCGGCCCCGGGGATGCTCCATGGGCCGATCCTCAGCCCGGGGGGCAGGGTGAGGACGGGGCGGTTGGGATGATGCCCCTTGCCCACCTCTCTGTCTCTGACAAGCGTGGGCGGCCCGTGGGCGGCGCAGCCACCCAGGAAGAAGTCCTGGCAGTTCTCGCAATCTGGAGGCGGGAGAACAGGGCCGTGGTGGGCGCTTCCCGAGGAGCCCGGCACCCACTCTGTGGCTCCCTCCGGCCCCCACGTCTCCAGAGTAAGGGGAAGAGTTGGGGGACAGACGGCGACACAGAACCAGCCACGGCAGCCTTCTCAGCGCAGGGGCCGAGGGTCACTTACGGAGGTGGTCGCCGTCCTGGGGCTCGCTGACCTCTCGGGAGGCACCGCGCGTTCTCTCCGGCAGCGCGTACAGCCTCATTTCAGGCTTCTTCCTCCCCGTACCTGAGTAGAGGACAGCAGGTGAGCGAGGGTGAGGGCTGCAGAGTCTCCGTCTTGCCGGGACGTGGGGCAGCGTCTTGTGCCAGATCACCTCCTGCCTGTCCGCTCTGCTCCTCCCGCCCCCTTAGCTGTTACTTCAGAGGAACCAACACCCCACCCGCCCACAGGTGCTCGACACCGACTCTCCCCACCGTCAGGCTCATGTTTGCTCACTGAGAAAATACTCGTGGTGGGCATGGACATGCCGGGCCCTGGGGCAGCACCTGAAAGTCTGGCCCTGCCTCCGCGTGCAGATGTGCGTGGCACGGTGCACGTGTGGACTCTTTTATGTCTACTTCTGCACCTCAGACACCAGAGGAGCTGTGAGCCTCCACGTGACCGATTCCTCAGGAGCCCAGGGGCCACAAGAGTTGCCTGGGCCCCGAAACTGCTCAGCTAAGCGCAGCCAGCTGTAACCCAGACGCATCCGTAGTGTCCGCCCCCCACACCCGGCCGCTCTGAACCCTCCCCAGGACTTGGGCCGAAACCCCAGGTGCTTTCCTCTTACCCGGGTTCTGTCTGGAGCGCTGGCCAGAGGCACCTGCTGCTCCCGGCGGGGCCGCTGGACTCTGGGCCGGCGCAGAGCCACGCGGGCTCGGCGGACCTGCTGTTTCCGACACTTCCTTCAAAGCGGGTCCTTTACTTCCCGCAGCTCTGGCCGTCCTCTTTGGAGGCAAGAGTCCCGTGTTAAAGGAGAACACGCGTTCCTTTAGTTAGTTAGGGCTCGTGACACAATCTCACACGAGTCCAGTTAACACTCAGCCCTTGTCAATGTCTGATGAGCCTGAATTCTGAAGGGGAGAGAAAGGGCGCCCACGGGTAAGAACCCAGGACTGGACGCCGTGTCTCAAGGCTCGTTCCCTCCCACTCTCTTTCCGATTTCTACGTAAAAGTGAGAGCGAGGGAAGGAGAACACTCGGGCCGAGTAGCCGGAAGAGCGACAAGGGCTGTGGAAGGAGGGTGCAGGCTGAGCGAGCCACAGCAGAACACGGCTCAGGGGTGAGAGGGGAGTGTCCTGTACGGCAAAATGGAAGGAGCCTAGGCCGGGCACGGTGGCTCGTGCTTGTAAGTCAGCCTATGAAGCGGCCGGGGCTAGGGATCGCGGTTCGAGTCCCGCCTGGGGCCCGTAGCGAGACCTAGTTCCAAAAAAATAGCTGGGCGTAGTGGTGCGCGCCTGTCATCCCAGCTACCTGGGAAGCTGAGGCTGGGGATTGCTTGAGTCTGTGGTACCCCGGGCAACGTGAGCCTGAGGCTCCACAGGCAAAAATAGCAAGACCTAGTCTCAAAAAAAAAAAAAAAAATGGAAGGAGCCTGACGGAGCTGTGTGCAGCAGCGACAAGTACTGGACATTGTCATTCATATATATGAGCAAAATTAAGCACTCGGGGTAGCTGTCCTGATGCAGGAGTTAACAGGCAGAGGACGCGGAGAAGCCAGGTGAGGTTTCCGAGGTGAAGAGGGCGCAGAGCAGGAGTGTGGGCCAAAGGGGTCGGTTAGGGTTAAAAAAAGACATATAGAGGAAAAGGGGCGTGTTTGTGACCTGGTGGATATTCAACGGAAGAGAAAGTGTAGATCAGAGGGAGTAAGCATCTGGAAAATGAGGTAACAGAGCAGTGAGCGAAACAGAACTTTTGTTTCTGAAACTAGAACAAATAAATGACTGGCAGAAAATGTATCAAGCCGGGCATGGTAGCACATGCCTGTAGGTGGCAGCCTAGGAAGTCACGGCCGGGGCCAGGGATCGTGGTTTGAGTCCTGCCTGGGGCCTGTAGTGACACCTAGTCCCAAAAAAATATAGCTGGGCGTGGTGGCGCGCACCTGTCATCCCAGCTACCTGGGAAGCTGAGGCTGGGGATGGCTTGAGTCTGTGGTACCCCAGGCAACATTAGCCTGTGGTTCCACAGGCAAAAACAGCAAGACCTAAAAAAGTCTCAAAAAAAAAAAGAAAAGAAACTGTCTCAAAGCAATACAGAAAATGAAGCTAATGGCTGCAGGTTGCCATATCCTGCAAAGCTGTTTGCAAAAACATCTGTGCTTAGATTGGCTGGTTCCGGTCAGTTCTGTCTGAATAAGGCTGCAGGACTTTGGTTGTCTTTATTTCCTGGTGGACAGATCTGCATTTCTGGTAGTTCTTCATGTCGTGAGCATGACAAGTGACAGTGGTCCCCAAAGCAGGCTGTCAGCCATCAACAGGGTGAATGTGAGATTGTAGGCCGGCTGTCGGACCACCCCCAAACCAACTCCACGCTTGAAATCTAACTTGAAGGTATCCTCAGCACCCACACCCCCTTGCTTCTGTTTTAACTTGCAAAGCGGCCCACGCAGCACACCTGGGGATCCCCTGGGAGCCCTGAGCTGCCCGGACTGCAGAGGAGTCAGGTACGGCCAGGCGGCAGCGCAGAGGCAGTGGGCGGGTTGAAAGAGGGCCCCAGACAGCCCACAGCTGTCCACTGGAGTGCCCCCGAGAGGCAGCCGTCACTTTTCCCGACAGGAAGGAGCCTTTGAAATCACTTCAGGTGGGTGAGTGCCTAGTGACCGGGGTGTGACCTGTATGAAGTCCTGAAGCCCTTTTCTTATTCTTTGCTCCTCAATCATCACATCTGCAGCTCCTCAGGGTTGGGAGCTGGTTTCTCCCGATAGAGTGGGGGGCTCTGATGGGGGCTGTCCTATCTCCTTCACCTGTCCACCGTCCACACTGTCCACTGTACAGTTGCCCACATATGAACTGACTGAAGATGAGCTTTCCTTACGGGTATCTTTGGCTTTAGCACAGTAGGAAAGAACTGGGGCTCACAAAGGGTCAGATGAGAATAAACTCTGAAAGTTGACCACAGATCTAGACACCCAGGAGGGGTGGGGCTGGGAGAGGAGGTGGGGAGAGGTGAAAACGGTGGGGCGGGGAGAGGAAGAGCACAAGAAATACGGTGATGGACTGTGTGTGCTTTGGTGGAAAGCCATGGTGCCCACACCTGAGGGGAGACGCTGTCCAGAAATCAATAGTGATGTCTGGAAAGTGGTACATTAAAAATTAAAAACAAGACAAAAAAGAACTGAAGTAAAATCACCAGTCGGATGAGTGATGTGAAGATGTTCGGACAACACGATATAAACGTTATAAACCAGGATGGCTGCCCTGAACTCGTAACCAGCTTAGAGAACGCTCAGTGTAGAGATGACACCACCACGGATGCTGTACCTCAGGCACAGCTAACTCTACGCCTCAGTCTCCTCACCGGCCAGCGGTGACAGTCATGGCACAGAACATGCAGCATGTGGTCAGGGTCGCTGAGGTCACTCAGGTAAACACCTGAATAAATAGAGTCTGAGACAC
>PVHY01034816.1:0-10191 GCA_004024945.1 Uropsilus gracilis | reverse complement strand
CCTGCTTATTCTTCCTCTCCCCCCCCCCACCAAGCTCCCCTGGGCTGTGGATTCCCTCTGCTTGAACCCCAGGGGCACAGAACCCCAGCTCCCTTCCCCGAGTGGGTGCCCCTTTGTCCATTGGGAGTTGGGGAGCATGACGTCCCCCTCCTGGCTCCACAGTTGTATCTCTAGGGCACTCGCGGTGTATGTAGGGGAAGCGGGGACAGGGCGCTGGACGTGGCTGGACCTGTGTGACCCCTCTGGGTGTCTGGGGACCCTGGGGTGCAGCTGGTGGGCCTGGGGTGCTGGGTCATGTGCTGGGTGGAAATAGGAGGTCACGGCGCCCTGGAACCGGACCAGGAACCTGCGGGGACCACAGGCATTGTGGGGCCATGCAGGGAGAGAATGCTGCTTGGACGGATGATTTCCTGTGCTCTTCTAGGGCTGGAGGGGAAACTGGGTGGGACAGCAGGGGAGGGGTACCGCCCAGGAAGTGTGAGAGACTTAGAGAGACAGAGACGGGGGAGATGGGGACAGAGAGGAAGAGAGGGAGACAGAGCTGGGGAGTTGGGGAGACAGAGTCGAAGAGAGGAAGGAGGCAGAGACAGAGATAAGGAGACAGATGGAGAGACCGGTGGAGAGAGAGACACCATGTGAGGGACAGAGAAGAGGGGACATGGGAAGACAGAGACTGAGAGATGGAGGACGCAGAGACAGATGGCACTGAGGAGAGAGATGGAGAGACACTGATGAGGGAGACAGAGACAGAGGAGGCCAAGGGCACCCATGACATAGTGTGGATGGTGGGTCCAGGCCTGGGTGTGGCCTGGCGATACCTGTTGGGTGACATCCCATTGACCTGAATCACAGCCTGTCCTCCTCAGCCTTACCTCCATAAAAGCCTCTTCATGGGATCTGGCAGGAGAGGGAGGGGAAAGGAGGGACAAGGGACGTACAGACAGAAGGTCCTACGGCCAGGACTGTACGCGGCTTGAGGTGACCTTCCGCCACCCATACCTGCCTCTGTGCTGTGTCCTTAAAGACACCTGACACCACCCCACGGACCTTCCCAGCCCTCAGCCTCCAACTGCTTTACATGCCTGTATAATATTCCACCATACACATAGACCACATTTTGTGCCTCCCACTCTCCCTGGAAGCATAGGGTGGGTGTACACACATGCTCTTGCTGAGAACCCACCATGTTATAGGCTCTGCCAGGATTCCCTTCCTTTTCATGTCTGTATAATATTCCACTGTGCAGATGGGCCACCTTTTGTATCTCCTCCTACCTCCCCAGGGCCCAAGATGGATGCACTCACACATACCCCTGCTGAAAACAGACTATGTATTCTAGCTTGTGGTGCAGGTTCATTTCTTTCCATGGCTGTACACTATTCCTTATGCAGATGAGTCATATTTTATACCTCCTCCCTGTTGAGAACATGCCATTTTGTAGGCAGTGCCCAGATCTCCTTTTCATGGCTGTATGGTATTCCACTGTGCAGATGGACTGCATTTTGTGTCTTCTCCATGCCTCTCACTATCCCCCAGGTGGATGCATACACATGTTCCTGCTGAGAACCCATCACACTACATTGTAGGCTGTGTCCAGAATTTCCTTTTCATGGCTGTGGGTGGACCATATTTTGTGCTTCCCTGCTGCTGAGAATCCATCATATTATAGTTTGTGCCAGGATTTTCTGCTTTTTCCTGGCTGTATACTATCCCACATGCAAATGGGCTGCATTTTATTCCTCCCTGCTGAGAACACACCATATCATGGGTTGTGCCAGGATGTCTTTCCCTTTCACAGCTGTATGGTATTCTGTTGTGCAGATGGGCTGTGTTTTGTGCCTCTTCCCTGCCTCCCCAAAATCCCAGGATGGGCATATACATATCCTCAGCTGAGAACCTGCCACATGGTAGCCCATGTCAGGATTCCCTTCCTTTTCATGGTTGTATATTATTCCATATGCAGACAAGCCATGTTTTATGTTTCACCCCACCCCTGTCTCCCCAGGACCCCAGGGTACATAAATATCCTCCTCCTGAGACTTTGCCATATAGTGACCTTGCCAGGATTTTGTTTCCTTTTCCGGGCTATATAATATTCCGCTGTGTAGCCAGGCCATGTTTTATGCCTCCTTCTTATCTCCGGGACCCCACGGTGGACACACGCACACATTGTCCAGCTCAGAACCTGTCATATTCTAGGCTATGTTGTGATTTCCTTTCTTTTCATGGCCAGATAATATTCTATGTGCAGCCAGGCCCTGTTTTGTTTATCCAGCCATTTCCTGATGGCTACTATGGCTGTTTCAGACTTCAGGTTGTTTCCTTATCTTGTCTATTGTGAATAGTGCTGCAATAAACATAGGCATGCAGGTTCTTGTGCACTTTAGGTAGATTCCCAGGAGTAGAATCAGTGTATCATGTGGTAGATCCATGTTTAGTGTTTTGAGGAACCTCCACACCACATTCCATCATGGCTGGACTAATTTACAATCCCACCAGCATATATGAGGGTTCTCTTGTCTCTACATCCTCTTCAGCATTTGTTGTTACCATTTTTTATTTGTTTGTTTGTTTGCTTGTTTTTTATTTATACTAGGTCTCACTATGTTGCCCGGAGTAGAATTGAACCCGCAGATTCAAGTGATCCCTAACCTCAGCCTCCTAGTGCTGGGATTACAGGTGCATGCCACCATGCCTTGCTTGTTGTTTTCAGGTTTTTTTCAATTTATATTTTATTCATTCTTTAGATTTCTTACAATGTGAGCAAATGGTTATTGGAATGCCCTCCCGCTGACACCCTCTTTGTTCACTCAGACGCCTCTCTCCCTACTGTTTGCTGATCTATGTTGAGTCCTTTGGTCTCTTTGTTTTCTGTGGCATTATCCTTTTCCAGGGTGAAGGACTGTGATCCTGGGATATTGCAAGCCATGCTGGTAGGTGTTCAGTCCTAACTTTGCATTGGGCAGTCTGTGCTCATTTGGAGTCTATCAGTGTCTTCTCGTTGTTGACTGTCTTCTCCAACCTGTCCCTGTGTCATTCAGTACAGAAGGTCCTCATCGTGAACAGGCATCTGCTGAAGGCTTTTGCAGATCTTTTCCTCTCCTTCAGATTGTAGCTTTGCTGTGGAGCTGAAGCCCCAACTCTGTGACCTTCCTCTCCCGTGGAATGGGGAGGGGCACCTTGCTCTCTTGGGTGGCGTATCAGCCCTTAGATTTTGGCTCATCCACTCGTTGTGAGGCCATAGGTGTGAGTCTGTGAGAGGTCCTGTCCACGATCATTTCTTCAATCCATTATGCAATGGCTTTCTCGATATTCCTTCTCTTGTGTTCCGCTCAGATGTGTGGGCAGGATCTTCATCTGGTCCCTCATGGATTCTATCCATTGTATGTATTGTTAGTTCTCTTCTCATTCCTTCTGAGCATTAAGTGGGGGTGAGAGTGGACAGAGGGGATGTCCCTATCGTTCCTCCTCTCCATCACGCACACCCTGCACATAGCCCGTGCCCTGTCTGACCCCGTACCCACAGGAGTTGGCCACTCCCCGCCCCCCAGACAAAGGTGGAGAGGTGGCTGCTTGCATGATGGCAGGGCTGCAGCTGCCTGCTGAAGCCAAGCAGTTGCCTGGCTTAGTTGGGCCTAAGCCATGCCCTGTGCTGGAGCCCTGTTTCCGGTTTTTTAATGTGGGCCCTTCTCACTAGAGTGAGGTGGTATTTCCTTGTGGTTTTGATTGCATTTCCCTGATTATAAACAATGTTGAACATTTTTTCATATACATGTTGGTCATTTGCATTTCTTCTTTAAAGAAGTCTTTTAACAGGTGTTAGGGAAGTGGGAGAGCTCCAGGGTACACAATAATATAATATAAATAAACACACATATATATGCAAAAATTAAATTAATTTAATTCAATTTAAAAAAACAGCCATCACAAAGATAGTTAACATTCTCTGTGGGTATCTCTTCTATCCTATTCTCCATTATACATTCCAGAAATAATAATCAGTACACTGGATTTGATGTTTGTCATTCCTATGGTATTTGAAACTTTTAAATCACACATCCAATAAATAATATATTATTTTGCATGGTTTATAATTTTGTAATTATGGCATTATAATATGTATACCTATCTGTAACTTGTTTCCTTCCCACTAAAAAATTTATTTAATTTAAATTTTTATTTAATTTTGATAGGGGCACACCCTATCAAAAGGATGATCTTCTGACTCAGACATTATCAGAAACCTGAGGTTATGCTCCTACCTGACCAAATTCTCCACCCTACGTGACCCATCCTACTGACCAAACTCCCCCACCCTGCAGGTCATCCTCTCCCCATCCTACCTGATAAAATTTCCCCACTCCTGGACTAGAGGATAAAAGGATACAGCACCAGCCCATGTTTGTGATTCCTGCAGGTCCTGCTGCTCCTGCTGCACTCAGGTACAAGAATCATCCTTCACAAGCTTCTCTAATAAAAAAAAAAATCCTCCTTCCATTCCCTAGCCTCCTTTCCCCTTTGTCCCTAATGCTCCTTCTTTTCTTTTCCTTTTTTCCTCTTTTCTTTTTAGAGATTAGCCTTGCTATGTTGCCTGGGGTAGTCCCGAACCTGTGGACTCAAGTGATTCTTAGTCTCAGCCTCACAGGTACCTGGGATTACAGGCACACACCACCACGCCAGGCTATCTTTTTGAAACTAGGTCTCACTATGCTGCCCAGGGCAGTCTAGAACCTGCAGACTCAAGTTATTCCTCGCCTACACCTCCCAGGTAGCTGGAATTACAGGCATGCACCACTGTGCCTGGACTGCTCCTTTTTTCTAATGTTCTTTTCTAACAGGGTCCAAATCAATTCAACAAAAGAGATGCATAGGGCCAGGCATGGGGAAAAGGTATGGAGCATTTGTCTCCTTCTTCAGTTGCACCATTCTTTCTAAATCTGCACAAGCATCAGCTAACCATTTCTCCCAACCTTTTGGTAAGCTTTCTTTCTTTCTCCTTTTTTTTTTAAGAGTCAAAAGAATAAGTTTATCAATCAAGCTCCATGGTGCACACCTATTATCCCAGCTTCTTCGGAGGCTGAGATTAAGAATTACTTGAGCCCATGGGTTGGAGACCACCCTTGACAACACAGTAAGACCTAGTCTCTAAAAAAAAAAAAAATTCAAAAGAATAAGTTTATTAAAGGGAGAGAAGAGTAAAGGACACCTAGAAGATACACGTGGGCAGAAAGAGCTGCCTTCTTTGGTGAGTTTTTATAGAGTTTCCATTACAGGAATGATTGATTAATTCATTGGACCTTAGCAATTGAACTCAACCTCTAGCTCCTATTCCCTCCCAGGATCAGGGGAATGGACTGAAAGCCCAGTCCTCTATTCTTGCTGGTTTCCCTGGAAACCAACTGCCATCCTCAAGGGTTTCCCAAAAAGTTACCTTTAACATAACAAAAGACACCTTTATTGTGCTCAACACTTAGAAATTTCTAGGGCTTTGGAAAGCTCTGAGCCAGGATCTCACAATGGATAGAGAACAAATTTTTTTGAGAAATGACCAGATACTGTTTTTCTTATAAATTACAACACTGCACTAGCACATGTGACTCATGATTTCCCTAGAAAACTTAGACAATATTTTCAAAATATATTTCCTTTTGCAACTAAACCTATAGCTAATGGTCAGGAACAACATGGCTACAGTCAAATGAGACTAAAACCTTGCTACGTATGGCATACCTGTGATGTTTATAATAGTGTAAAACCACTAAGTTCATGAAAACTGTGTTTCAGTATCAGGATGTGTTTCTGTTCTCTACTGAAATTGTCTAAAATAACAAAGGCAATCAATAATAAAATTTCCCAATAATTGCATAAGCAAATGTCAATAATGCTGTTGAAACGGAAATGTTGATTGGCAGGTGGTATCCTGATGAGAAATCCTAGGTATTTGTCAGTCAATGTATAAATGTTCAGCAGCTCCCTCCTGGGGGAAGCTGGGGCCACGAGCTGCCTCCATGCAGCCCGGACTCCGCCTCAGCGGGGTTGCGTTGGATCTCTTCTCCAAGGGCCGGCACGGTTCGAAAGGCTGACCTAGGGATTTCACTTTTAAGAATCCATGTAATTATAGAAATGCAGACCAAGTGGAAATAAGCCAGAAAGAAAAAGAGAAATACTGGGTGATCTCATCTATATGCAGGATATAGGGAAAGCAAACAAACAAAAGGACAAGTAAAACTTTAACAAACTGTCATCGGAACTGAAGCACAGAGCAAGTAGGGGCAGGAGGAGTAAAATCGGGAAGGGAATGGCGCAGTAGATTAGGATGATAGTTCATGATGACAAGGTGGTGGGAGAACCTCGGGGTGTGCTATGTATGATGTAAAAAATACATACATGTGCAGTCAATTTTTTTTAATTTTATTTCTTTTTTATGATTTCTTTTTTTAGTTTTTTTATTTTGTCATTATCGTGCAATGTTGGTCATGTTTACATGGTTGTAATTGTACCCTTATTCTCCATCTTCCCCACAGTTTTACTACTTTTAATTAAATTTTTTTCATTTTGTACATATATATATATTTGTGTGCATATATATATATATATTACATTGTTGTGTACTCTGAGGTTTTCCCATTTCCTTGACACCTGTTAACCATTCTTTTGTGCCTTCTGCCTCCCCCATTTTCTTCCCCTTCCTCCTCTCTCACTCTATCTTTCAGTTCTGTTGGTTGTTTTAATTTTTCTTAGTCATTTATTTTTCTCTATAGCCTTCATATACGTGGAACCATCCTGTTTTTCTCTTTTTCTTTCTGGCTTAGTTCTCCTAATAATAGTCCTTCTAGCTCCATCCATGTTGCATGTGCAGTCAAATTTAATTAAAAAAAAAAAGATTAACACAGTTGGGGTTGGGGAGAAAACATCTACTTTTCAATCAGTTATAATGATAAAAAGTTAAAAAAAGATTAAAAAAGAAAAGAAATGCAGAGCAAGATTTATAGTCAACAAGTTTGATTATTGTATCATCTTTACAAGTGAAAAATTACATATAATTATTCACCAAAGGGGAAATGATTAGTTTATAACATCCATAAACCTATTATAATTCTATAAAAATTATTACTAAAGCATTTAACCCTTGGAAAATACTCATTATATTTATGTGTGTATATATATGTATATATAATAAAGCCAAATCATGACTCTAAAATATAAATTTAATATATGAAAAAGATTTATTTAACTCATTAACTAATGAGGGAATAATGAGTAAGCTACTATGAGAGGGAGTAATGAGTAAGCTACTATGCAAAAAGCCTCTAAAATGCTAGAGAATATATAGAAAATATAACAAAGAAATAATAGGATACATTTATTGGACTAAATATAAACTGGTGATGACTAATAGGACATTCATCTTTGAGGTTGGTTGTTCCATCAAGCTCCACCATCATCTCTACCTGTCAAAGTCTCCAAGTTACCTTAGTAAGTGATCTCACTAAGTCTGGACCTTGAATCAGCAGTAATTTTTTCATGCTTATTGTTAAAGGAGTAAAAACTCTGATTAAAACTGTATAGCTAAAATATTAAAAACATCAAAAAAACATTAACTAGTTAAGTAATTGTTAAAGTTATTAACCTCCAGATAAATTAAGTCCTATAATGTATATCATGGTCACTACAGTTAACAATCTGTATTGCAAACTTGAAAGTTGGTAATTGAGTAGATCTTAAAATTTCTCATAACGAGATAAATTTATCTTATAACTATGAATAGTGATGAATGGCAACCGAACTGTGAGGATCATTTTGCAGTATATACAGATATAAAGTAATTATGTTGTATAACTGAAATTGTTAACATGTCAATTTTTTCTCAAATAAAAATGGTATTTGGAGCTGGGCACTCTGTTGTGTGCCTGTAAGCGACAGCCTATGGAAGGACAGCTGTGACTGGGGATTGTGGTTTGAGTCCCACCCAGAGCAACCTAGTGAGACCTAGTTTCAAAAAAAAAATAGCTGGGCGTGGTGGCACGTGCCTGTAATTCCAGCTACCTGGGAAACTGAGGCTGGTTTTGCATGAATCTGTGGTACCCGGGCAATGTGAGCCTGCGGTTCCATGGGCAAAAATAGAGACCTAGTCTCAAAAAAAAAAAAAAAAAAAAAAAGATATTTGACCCAAGCCAGGCTGGGAGCATGGGCTGACAACTCCTCGAAGACCTGGCCCTCTGGGGAGCCCCCAGTAGGGGTTAAGGTAAATCCTGCACCACCAGGCTCTCAGGATCTCGGGGTCTAAGGACCTTGGGGCTGGAGACCCCAATCTTCCCACCCTTTCAGTGTCAGGGTGTGGGGACAGGGCACCAAGGGAGCTGGGAGAGGGGATTAGTAGGCTCCACCTCCCAGACCTGGCCCAGTAGCTTTGTCAGGCTGGAGGCAAGAGCCAGGTCCTTTCCCATCAGGCAGGCCCTTGGAGAAGACATCCAGAGCACCCCCTCTGCAGCCTAGGCAGGGGTAGGGGGCAAGGGTGAGTCCTATACCACCAGGACTTCAGGGTCTCAGGAACTCCGGGTCCAGGGAGCTCAGGCTGGGGAAGCCGGTCCCTACCTCCATGTAGGCAGGGGTGGGGGTTGAGCAACTCTGCCATGGTACAGGCTCTGGGCGGTGGCAGGGGGGTGGGAGACCCCTTGGGTTTACTACAACCTCAATAGACCTGCACTAGAGATGAAGAATCTAGTCTCCTGCAGCCCACAGCCAGCCATTGTGGCAACACCCAACGTGTAGGAAAGGTGGTCAAGACCCCTGGGTAAGCTCCCCAAAGCCTGAAGAGCCCAGGAGGGGGGATGGGTGAGGTTTTAGCCCCATCTGCCAGCAGATGGCTGTTGCATGGGAGAGCAATCTGCAGCCCAGACCGGGGCATGTTTCTTCCAGCCCCCACTACAGGGAGAGCTTGGGAGAGCACAAGCCCAACCATCCAGGCCCCGCCCCCATGGTGGACTTGAGCCCCATCTCCCAACAAACAGCCTAAGCAAACTGCTTGCCTATCTGGGGTCCTGGGCTGTCTGAACTCCCTTGCCAGAGGGGAACAAAGGTGGTGATGACCCCTGGATAAGTGTACCTAAGCCTGGAGAACCTGGGAGAGGGGGATGGGTAGGGTTTTAGCCCTACCCACCAGTGGATGGTTGTTGTACCTGGTAGGCATCTGCAGCCCAGATCAGCCAGGGCATGTTTCCCCCAATGCCCACACCAGGTGGGGTTTGGGAGGGGGCATACCCAGCCAACTGGTCCCCACCCAATGCAGGGAGGTACCAGTGCATGGGCTGGGGCAGAGAATGCCCCTTGCCCCTCCATTTCACTCTCACCCCAGCTAATCTTCAGGAGGAGGGAAAACATATATAATACAAACTCCATCATAGAATGGGCGTAGGACCAGGTAAATGTCCAGCACACAAGCTTGAGCTGGACAAAGCAGATGGACAATAGAGAGAACCAGTGCATGTGAGACAGAGGAAACAACTGTGGAAGCACAATGTCATGAGGTACACCTACAAGCTCCCCAGGTCTAGAAGACCCAAGGCTTCATTTCAGAGATGCCTTTTAGGAGACCATGGCGCCCCTCCCCACACTCTGGAAGAGTAGAGGAGGGCCAGGAACTGGGGATATCAGCCCCACAGCAGGGCTACAAAGTGAGAGAGAGGAGATGCTCTACAATGGCCACTCATGGATGCCTGTATCCACAGAGAAACTTCTTCACCGACACTGACAGAGGGTGAGACCCCCTAAATCTGACACCAGAACCAGCAGCAAAACAACAGAGATGGAACTGGGGAAGTCAACCTTCAGCAAGAGGGTATGGACAGACTGCAAATAGAGATAGACTGGCCTCCCAATACAAACTTAAGACTGAAAACCTACCAGCAAGGTCAGCCTGGTTCCAACAACACAGTCTCTCACCCAGTGAAAGAACACTGCCACAGCAAAGAAAGAGACTAATGGGCTTGGCACAGACTAGTAAACAACGAAGAATGGGGTTTGAGAGACTGAAAGGGGCGCCAGAGGGACGATGGAGGCTGAGGTATCCCAAGGACCATTTACCGAGGTTGTGATTTAAAGAAAAAAAACAAACTTTTGAAAAAAAAGGTATTTGACAAGAAAGTTAAGTAAAACCATTATATAATAAATTAAAAAGAGAAGCAAGAGAGG
>PVHY01034815.1:0-10192 GCA_004024945.1 Uropsilus gracilis | reverse complement strand
CTCCTCTCTATCCTCTCTCCATATTGGAATCCCAATCGAATTAAATAGAATCCTTCTCTTTGTTTGCACACCCTTTATATACCCTGATTTCCCGCCTTCCAGGAAATCTGTTACACTTCTTTCTTCCCCCTGCATCCCCCTGAAGGGAAATTCCAGCTAAGGTCATTCTCCCATTTTAACATTACCTGTCCTTGAAACCTGCAATCTTAAACAGGAGACAGTGGGGGGGGGATGCACACCCTATCAGGAAGGCTATTGACTTTTGTGCATTGATTTAGTAGCCTGCTACCTTGCTGAACTGGTTTACATAATGTCAGGTTTAAATGGTCTGTGGGTATTGGAGGTTTGAGAAGGGAGAGGAATTTTAGAATTCTTCTTTGTGGGATCATGCAAAGATCAGTGACTTGTATAGCAGAACCTGGCAAGGCATGGGTAGGGGGAGGAATAAGTCTTCTCTCATGAACATATGCTGCCTCTGATAACCAGGTTCTGACTGTCACCCAGGATTCTGGCACCCACAGCTTTTGGTGGCTTCTGGCTCTGGGGATATCACTTAACCTTCCTTGATTTTTATGCCCACTTATTTATAAATATTATGTGCCAGGCACTTGGCCCTGGAAACACAGGGTTGATTCTCTGCCCTGCCCTGCCCTGCCCTGCCCTGCCCTGCCCTGCCCTGCCCTGCCCTGCCCTATAAAAGCTCCAACTGTGTGAGGAGGGGTTATCATTCAACCAGCCTGCACCAAGTGACCAGGCATTTGGGACACTTCCTAAGAAGGGGTTCAGAAGTGCTCTGAGAACATGGCCAGTCCCTTCACCAGGCAGAAGTCAGAGAAGGAGTTCTCAGAGGGATTGAGGGGTCCCAGGCCACTCCCCTTGTCTGTGATATTTATTACTCACCTGTAGCAACAGTTTGAAAACCCTGAGGTGGGGCGGGGGACTTAGGGGAGAGTGTGTGGGCAGCTAGATGGATGCCCAAGAATCCTGCATGGTACCATTCCAGCTGCAAGAATCCCAAAGGGCACAGGAGAGGGGTCAAGAGGAGACACCTGCCCTCATATAGGAACTGGCCCAGGAAGGATCAGGTCTGGGGCCAAACAGACGTCTGCAGCGGTGGGGAGAGGGCTAAGCTTGGTGTGTTGAAGCTTCAGGGTTCTTGCCACTGGCTGGCTCTGCTTTTGACCCTTGCCCCAAGGGTGTAAGGGGGATCTTTTCTGACTGCTCTGCCCTGAGGAATGGGGACATCTGGCTTTCTTCCATATCCTGGCATCTTCTGGGTGCCACTTCCATCTCATATAAACCCCTGCCCCACCTCACAAAGCCCTTTAAAAAAAGTGGCCCCAGGGTGCAGGGGTTCTGGCCTCAGGTACCTGGCTGCCGAGGACCTGGGGCTCAATGACTGGAGGGTCTAGACCAGCCCAGATCTTGACCGATTAGTCCCTGAGTCCCCAGCAGGCCATGCTGACCTACTTGATTATGTGGGCTCCTTGTCCTGCTCTTGTCTCAATGCACACTTGGCCCTCCCAGGCCACTACCCCTCCCAGAGGCACCAGGCCCTGTGCTAAGGATGCCTCCAACTGGATTCTGAAGCCAGACTCAGCCTGTGGACACACAAATCCTGATCCCTTCCATTGCTCAGTTGCCTCTACCTCAAGAACAGCAGCAACCCCCACAACCCCTCAAGGCTGCTACCTGCTGGGTGGAGGCTGACAGTCCATACTTCCCATCTGCCCTTAGGTAAACAGTCAGCACTGGACGTGGGCCTGGGTTCTGGTTTGTCCTGTGAAGGCCGACTTCACAGATGTCTGGGGCTCAGCCTTGCCAGTCAGGGAGAACCAGAGGATCAGTGAGAACAACTCTACTGTTCACTGTTGCTTCTAAATTGAGATTCTAGTGTGATTGTTTTCTTGGATTAATTTCTCTCCAACGGAATTTAGATGTCTTTTACAAAACTGCTCGACCTCCACGGGCTGTGTTTGGGAACTGGGGCTTTAGAATAAGCTCCTAGATGTCCCTTCTCAAAAGCTACCACACAGAATAACCTGCCACCTCTTGGGCTCCATTCCTGGGCCCTTGCAGCACATCCAGCATGGGACGGTAGCGCCACCTGGTGTCTGTCTGTCACATTGTACCCACAACTCCCAGGAAAGGTGGGCTAAGATCTGGGCCTTGAGTGGGAACTTGGCTTGGCACTATTATAAATTCACCAGCTCAAATGAAAGTATTCAACCCCAAACAAATGGAGGGCAAGCAAAGTATAGAGTTCTGTGGCATTTCATTCACTTATATAATTGGAAGTTTCATTCATTCGTTCCCCATCCCTAGTGGGAACTGGAAATGTAGGCTTGACCCTTGTGTTCAAGTTGCTTAAACACAACTTGGAGGGAGCCCTGGGGAAGCAGTCATAGATAAACCATTCTACACTTTGTGGTAAGAATCAATGGAATTGATAGGGTGTACCCCCCTCCCCCATTGTCTCCTGGTTAAGATTGCAGATTTCAAGGACAGGTATGCTAAAATGGGAGAATGACCTCAGCTGGAATTTCCCTTCAGGGAGATGCAGGGGGAGAAAGAAGTGAAATGGTCAAGGTGAAACAGGTTTCCTGGAAGGTGAGAAATCAGGGTATATAAAGGGTGTGCAAACAAAGAGATGGAGATTTGGATTCGAATATTGAGATATGATAGAGAGAGAGGTTCAATGGAGGAAAGATGGGAATCAGCCATCTTGTAAAGATGTGAGCCATGTGAGCTTGGCCATGTGGCCACTGGGGGCCTGCAACCCTTGGCTGACCCAGACTGGCAGCATGTGTGTTAAATGCAGTTAAGAAGTCTGCAGATTAGAACTCTGTGTTGGAGTTTGTTTTGCTGAGTTTAACTTGTGTCTGTGAGAGGCTGTGCAAAAGTTAGGCCTGAGAAGAAAGTGAACTTGGCTGGGTTTGGCACCATGGAGTTCCTGCTACCTGAAGGTGACAAGGAGAAGACAGCGTGGAAGACAAGGAGGAGCAAGCCAAGGGAGCAGCCAAAGGAACATGCCTTCAAGTGTCTGGAGATGGACTCTGACAGGACATTGGTGAGATGATCAGGACTGAGAGACTGAGGCTATTTGGGCAATCTAGGGAAAAGACTTTGGACAACGCTGAGAAAGGTTTTGGACAATGTTAAAGTAATCTGAGTCTTACATGTTTTCATTTGTAGCAATTAGAAAGTCACTTATTAGAAATAAATTAGTCTGCACTGCACTGATAGTCTTAGATTGGTTTGGTATTTTGGTTGAGTAGGCTGGGGATGGTGGTAAGAACCCACAAGTGGAAAGTTTAAACTGTGTTTTAAAGTTTTTCTTTTTAGGTCTGAAAGAGGGAAAGAAAGCAGAGAAGCTGGTAGCTGATGTTTGCATATCAATGGTAAAGGTGATCAGTGTAAATGCTAATGAAGAGTGTGAATCCTGTTTGTAGAGAGGAGCAGGCAGATAGGTGTGTCCAGTTAAAGTCAGAAAGTCTTTTTTATGCCCTGTTTCACAAGCATGGGATAAGAGAACATGAGTGAGACTGCAAGAGAGAGAGTCCAGAGAAAGAAACTAAAGATTCTTGGAGACCGGGCATGGTGGCTCATACCTGTAAGCTTCAGCCTAAGAAGAGGCCAGGGCTAGGGATCACGGTTCAAGTCCCGCCTGGGGCCTGTAGCAAGACCTAGTTCAAAAAAAATAGCTGAGCATGGTGGCGTGTGCCTATAATCCCAGCTACCTGGGAAGCTGAGGCTGGGGATTACTTGAGTCTGTGGTACCCCGGGCAACGAGAGAGAACCTGCGGCTCCACGGGCAAAAATAGCAAGACCTAGTCTCAAAAAAAAAAAGAAGATTCTTGGGGGCTTTGGGGGAGGGGGGGCCTGCCTGCCACCCAGGGCTGCTCTGGCTCTGGCCTTACTCTACAAGACTCAAAGTGGAATTCATACCAGGCACCCACCCAGCCATACCCCTCAATCTCTTGGCAGTTTCAGCCTCTTCCCAAGTATCCTACTCCACCCACCAGCTGGAGAGGGGCCCTTAGTACCCTGGGGGCCTCTGCAGACTGGACTCCTCCTGCCTGCCCCTGTGGGAAGGTGGTTTTTCCAGAAATAATCTTTCCTTTTGCCAGTAACCCTGTCCCAGCCGCTTCTGATCTGCAAATACCTCTGCTGTGCCAGCTCCAGCAGCACCCAGAGGGAGGCTGCGATTCACAAATCATTTAATAAAGTCAATTAGATCTCTAAAATTATGAGATTTATTTTTTAATCATTTCAGCTGAGAGAAAGCAGAAAGCACAAGCACGCTGAGGTGACGAGAGTTGATAGCCATGCTGTGGTCATGTAAGAAAAACGGCACACCTACATACACATACCCCACCACATTTTGGGGGTTCTAAGTGATGAGCAGCATTTTGATAACACAAATGCACGAACAGAGCATTCCATGCTGTGCATAAACTGGAGAAATGGGGTGTTCTTGTTTAATGGGAACCATGTGCCAGTCTGGAGCTGGACAACAGTGTTGGTACCACAGTGCAAATGCATGTCATGTCACTTAATGGTATGTTTAGACGTGACTAAAATGATCCATTTTATCTTGTATATAGTTTAGTATATTTGCAAAAAATAACATCATTGCCCACTTTTTCCACAGGCTCCTGTTAAACTCTGCCTGTCATTGGTACCTCAGAAGGAAGGACGGCTCCAGAGATGATCTCTCCCAGGAAGACACACCACCCTTCCTTTCCATAAACATTGGCCCAAACTCCCTACCACAAGAGCCATGAGCCTTAATTGGCCAAAGCAAAGCTGAACAGTAGATGTATTATTGCAAAGCTTGCTGGCTTAAAGTGACACTCTTCTTTTTCTCTAAAGTCAGGCTGAGGCAATGCCAGGGTCGTTCTAGAATCAAGTGCCTTCCAAAATGCCAACCCAGGTCCCAAGGACCCAGAGGCAATGGTGTAAGTCCGGGTGCTGCTCACCTGAGTATCTGTTGGGATGAGGACAGAGAGCCTTTGGAGAAAGAGCATGGCCTGGCCATTCTAAGGGCATGGATAGAGCCGGGACAGTGAGGACATGTATGGGTATGAGGCCACAATGCCACATATTTGGGGGTCCATTAGAGGTCCCTGACACAAAATAAGGGTCACTCTTAATCCTGGTGCTGGGGAGAGGTTGCAGCTCCAGGCCTCTGAATTGGTGCCTGGGGGACTGCTCATAGATGGAGAAAATTGCAGACACCCTCCCCCAGGACATAACTGTGTCTCCATGCACTGCTGAGTGTGAGGCAAATGACTGCAAAATCCTCATGTTGCATACTATGTTCTGTTTTATACAATTCAGAGAGGTATCAGGATGACCTTTCTGTAGTGTCACTGTTCCTCAGAAATCCCACAGAGGCTTCTGAGCAGGGGCCTCTCTGTGGGTATGCATCCTTCCTAATGCATAGCAGCAGAGAACTTGCAGCTGAAGGGCTGGAAAGAAGTCTTGAAGGTGAAGACAGCGATGGGGAAGAGCCTGAATCTAGAGCTACTGACTTGCCAGTCTGACCAGTCATGGATGGAGAAAGCCAGGTCCACATCTGCTGAGTGTGACTGGGTGAGTCATGTGACAGGCCCCCAGGTTTGCCACCTCCATCCTAACCCCCCAAAATAGAAGATCGTATCCAATGAGGCCTCCCTCGACTCTACGATAGCTGATTCTGTGATGTAACTCTGACCAGGGACACTTTGGAGAGCAAATGGAGCCCAATGGGCTTTAAGGGCTCACGATAAGAATGACACTTATTTTAAGGCGCAGACCTCTGAGTAACCTCCCAAATCACAGCAAAACAAGCTTCGGTCTCCTGCTGAGAACACACAGTTGGAATCTAATCACCAGAAAAGAGATAAACCCAATGGCAATGTCATATTGATAGCATGTGGAGCAGGCAGACCAGGTCCTTCCAAAAGGCTGACATTGCAAGAAGTGATGAAAAGAATTGAAAAGTCACAGAAAACATTGAGATCAAGCCTCATTCAACATCTGACTCCAGACTGGTTCCTGCAGGAAGGAAAGTGCCTTTCACTGAGGGACACTGATGGGTCCCTAGCGGCATGCTCAACTGGACAGAGTATGGTGTCCATACTGAGGCGACCCGAGTTGACAGCCATGCTGTGGTCATGTAAGAGAAAAACTGCACACATACACACACAAACCACAACACATAGACCCCCACACACCACACATACAAATACTACCTCATATACCACATGCACACACAAACCAGTCCTCTTCCTGGAACACCTCCTTCCTCACTGACAGGTAAAATTCTCCACTGGTGTCAGGGCAGGGGAAGCCAGATGATATTTCAGTTCTCTCCTGGGACGGTAATCACTCTTTCATTCTGAACACATGTAAAGAAGGGGTGACATTCCCCCAGAAGTACTGTAACCCAGTCTCACCTGTCTGTCTTTCCCTTCTCAAGACGGTAGGGGGTCTCAGCTAAGGGGGGACCAGCTACAACCACAGTCTTCCAGTTCTGGAAGCTGGGAATTATAAGAAAATAGAAGGAAAAGAAACTTCTGATTTATTCCTCAATAACCCCACTCCCAACCCACTGTGAAAATAAAATCCTAGGATAAGCATGCAAAAAAATATTTTTATTATGATTATTGCTATTGTTATTATCATTACCATATAAAGTATGATGGGATTTGAGTTACTAATTCTGTTTATTGTCCTAGGAAGTAAAATCAAAGTTTCTGGACTATCCTTTCTTTCTCTTTCCAATTAATGATCAAATCTTGAGGAAGAAACAGGAGGAGAAGTCTTTATTTATCAGAGTGCTTTCCCTTTTGTCTTTTCCAGGAATGGTGGTCCAGAGCCGAGGTTAGCTCTGCAGTTTCCATCAAAGGCCAAAGGGAAATTGTCCCAAATCTTGTCCACCTAAACACTCCATTTTTATTGACTAAGCAAAAAAAATCCATAATTATTTTTGGACCCTGAGTTCTAGAATGTAAAGAATTTTAGTAAATGTGTAAAATGTTAGGATTATCCTTTTAAAATACATATATATTACTTTTATTGAGGCAACTTTGACAACACTATCATTTGGGGGCCCTCTTTAGAAGCATGTTACCACACCACACTCACCCAGGGTACCCATAGTCCTCCACAGTACCCTGAGCCCCACCCCTTCATTGTCATCCCCCTCCCCCACCCCACCCCCTTATAACTCAGTTCCATAATCAGACTTCCAGGGTTTGCTTTGGTTTAATCTTCCTGTTCCATTGCTTATATTTCAACTAAGAATGAAATCTTCTTTCTAGTTCATGACTCTTCTGGAAGTTCACAGTTTGACTTAAAGGAAGGAGACCCTCGTGAACCCGTAGACATTGGTCTCATGCACCTGCCTAGAGGTGCTGGCCTCCACTAGAGGCCACTCTGTGCCTTAGCTCAGGGGCTGCCCCTGTAGAACCTCCCAGCCTTCATAGCAGTTAAGTTGGGACCACAGAGTGAGATTCTGGCCAATGGAACTTGGGTAGAAGGACAATAGAGGCCTGGCCAAATTATGGTGCAAACTCCCCGTTCTCTCCTCCCACTTGTATCAAATGAAGAGGAATCTAGGATAACTCCAAGTGGGTTCTAGTATGGTGCTGAACCAGAGAGGGGTCATGTGACCCCTGACCACTCGAAATGGAGCTCTTCTAACTTGAGATGGGCTTTAGATGTAAAATATGGAAGCGGCTCAAAGATTCCATAAGAAAGGATATAAAGTAGCTCACTAGTTACTTCTACATGAACAATGCAGTTGAAATGATAATACTTGGAGTATTTCCCACCAAACTATATTTTTTAATTGTTTCTTTCTGGGTTTCATTCCATATGTGTCTTGCATGCCATTTTTTTTGTCCAGTCATTTTTTTAAAGGGTTTCTCAGCCTTTTTTCATTATCACCTCCAAAGGAGGCTTTTAAAACATTTCTTCTCCTAACTCCTCCCCCCCAAATTTGAATAACACTGATACACTAATGTACCATAGTCCTTGTAATATCTAAAATCATTCACTCTTCCTCTCAAAAACCACTTCTGTACCCTTGAAGGTGTGCATAATAACCTTCAGAACCCTTTTAAAAGGAGGTAGGAAGAGAGAGGGGGCCCACACATGTGCAAACCAGCGACTAGAGGCCCCAGAGCCTGTATCTCCCAGGAGAAATGAAGCTGTTTCCCCTCCAACTCCCTTGGAGGGAATGGCCCAAAGTTTATTTAGAGGGGTGTCAGCCTTGGGTTGGGGAAGTGCCTGTGGATCTGGCCAGGAACACTGCTCTCCAATCTGCCTTCTCATTTGTCATTTGTTTCTAAATAAACCTGGTTCATTCCTGGGACAATTGAATGTTTTTGTTCCATTTCAACAAGGGCAATTTCTCCGTGGTGGACAGGGCTCTTTTTGGAGTCGGTGGCCTTATAAGATGGGGGAAGCCAGAATTCCTGGACCACCCTGTGGAAAGCTTCTTCCAGTGAAAGCAAGAAACAAAGCATTGTGATTTAAGCTGAGATTTTAGTGTTTGTTTTAGAGGCCACCACGGAGTTTTCTGACATGCCAAACCCTAGATTTTGTAACAGTATCAAGAAGTCCAAAGAGATGTTACAGAATTAAAAAAAAAAATTCAGCGATTCATAGGGCTCAGCCTATCGGCCACCTGTGGGTCTCACAGTGAGTGTGACAACAGCCCCCAGCAATACCCCATCAACTGGCATTTGCTAGCAGCTTACTTTCACTTCCTGGGTTGTGCCTCACATCTACATCCTAGTCCTGACAGCTCCTGTGCTCTCACTTCCTTTGCTCCCTGTACCTGTCCTCTGAATATCTGGCACATCTTCCAGGCTCTGCTCCAGTACCCCTTCCTCTAGGAAGTCCTACCAGTCATCACCATCCCAGACTGCTCTGTCCCAGGCAGGGCTTGGCAGGACGCAGGGCTGTTTCAAGCATTCAGCATTATAGGAAAACACACCATTACAAATACAAATCCAAAACGCCCGAGTTTAACCCCAAACAGGACAAATCAGAAAGGTAACAGTCTGAACATGTTATGCTGAAAACACTTTGCTTTCACAAGTTTTAGGAAACGCAAGACAAGTGAATACATTTCCAGGGTTCCTTGGAGGGGGAGATGGAAGGAACACTTGGTAGGTGAGGACCAGAGGCTTGAGCCCGGAAGCTCCAGGCAGCTCTACAGAGATCCGGTTGAAGGCTTTGCAGTCACGGGCCCAGGACCGGGAACTTGGAAGGTAAATGGACAAAATAAACACTTGCTAGATTAAGTTATATATAATATGTACTTAGCAAGCCGGTTTTCTCTCTTTCCTCATCATCCCTTAGATCTCGACCCTCCTCCATCCCCCCTCTTAACCTCAGAGACCTCACCGGGTTTATTACATGTCCCTTAGCTTTTTTATAAGTATTTTACTTTGTCCAGTTGCCCGCTACATAAATACCCACTATTTGTCTTTGAGAGTCTGACGTTTAGCAAGTTTAGCTGTTTAGCTGACGTTTAGCTGTTTGTTAACAGCAAACTCATTTGAACCCAACAAATCAATGTGTCGCTAATAGGTGGTTGCACCGGGGACTTAAAAAGTTACCCTCCCCGGGGACAAAGAGAAGAGGTGGAGTGCGGGAAGTGGGGGGATGAGCCCAGGAGAGGACTTCATCGAGTCAAGGGTCGAGGGGGACAATAAGAACTCAAAAGATTGCAGAAGGCAAACTCTGGGTTCCAGAGGCAGTGTAAGACCGGCCCCAGGGCCAGAGGGCCGGAGAGGTTGGCCGGCCCCGCCCCCATCAAGTCCCTCCTTCCGCCGCCGATCGCCCCGCCCCGTTAAGAAACCAAACCCGCATCCTCTACCCGGCCGCTCTCCATTGGCTAAGAGAATGAGTGACGACTGGGTAGCCCAACAGGCCGCGGCCACGGCTTGGCGAGCGCCTTCCGGCCCGCCCCCACCGCTCCTCCTTCGCCTGCCTCGCGGGCCGAGGGCGGGACTTGGGGTGGCGGCGGGGGCGCGGCGCGGCGGTGCTGAGGCGACTGCAGGACTGCGCGGCTCCTTGGGCGCTCGGCATGGCACGCCTGGTGTTTGGTAAGCGCTGGGCTCCTCGTCTCGGGGGGCAATCTCGACGTCCGGTGGGCTTCGGCGGGGACAGCGGGCGGAAGCGTGGCTTT
>PVHY01034814.1:0-10164 GCA_004024945.1 Uropsilus gracilis | reverse complement strand
CTCTTCCATCTGACTGTAGAAGGCCAACTTTTCATTTATGGTCCTTATTATTAATACTCATTGGCATGTTCCAAGTGTAACACTATCTGACTTGGAAAATCCCAACAATGAAGTAGCCAGTGACCTGATGCCAAATAAACACTATGTCCTTCTGAGTCAGGATTTTCTAAGGTCTTCTGTAGTTCTGTTAAGTTCTGGGTATTCCTTCTACATGGTCACAGGCATAGGGGGCTATGCTATGGACTGGCCGTGCAAGAAAGACCGCTGAGTGTGGGCTTCAGGCAGACAGGAAAAACTCAGGCAGGCGAATGATGGTCACAGACACGAATTTAGTGAGCGAGGAATCTGCTGCTTTTTTTTAGGTTTTTAGGCCACACTTTATATTGTTAAACAAGCTACTTTACAGGGCTAGCTATTACTTTAGAAATTGATTGCAAGATATCTTTTTGTGAAATAATGTTGTTTACAAAAATGAAATATTAGTAGAAATGGCAACAAAAATGATCTTGCTTCTTCAAAAAGTGAAGTGAAGCATAGTAGAATTGCTTTTGGGGAAATACTCTATTATCTATTTTGAAATGTTGGGTGCTTAGCATAAGGAAAAGATTGAGTATCTTTATAGTTCCAGTTATGTATTTATTTAATTTTTATTAATAGCACTAGGTATCATTTCTGTCCATTCTCTAACACTTCTGTTTCTTGACAGCAAAAGTTTAAAAAACATACCCACAAGTCCTCCTGGAAATGTTCTTGCAATTTGTATTGATTACTAACCTAGCAAAAGCTTTACCTGAAATCTACTTTACTTCTGAATTAGAAATTATCAACGATATCAATCACTCACTTAACCATTATAAATCTCAAATGCCTACCATGTGCCAGGGAGATTCATAAACTGCATTTTATTCTGGAGGTGTCCATAATTTCACCAGAGCAAAGTGTAGATAAACATGCCTTCTTGATTTTCAAAGGCTGTGCTCCCTTTTGTACCAATTAAGACCCCAGTAGCTGTTTGTTTCTGGTTACGATCTACAGCATAGTCATGAGTGACTAATCCTGTTGCTTTGCAACCTCAACACACATGAAGAAAAACAGGACTGAGTTTTGTATCCATCTCTCCCTCTCCTACTCCCTTTCTTCTTTCTCCTTCTCTACCTCCATATATATATATATATATATACATATATATATAAAATATACCTTTTAAGTTTCATTCATATTCTACTATCACCACTTCCTCTACCCTCCAATCACAAATGTGCTTGTAAGTATTAGAAAGATGGTTTCAAAATTACCTTATATTATCATTATACATCTCTGCTGATCATCATAGAACTGGATCCAATTGTTTTCTAAACAGTGGGCTACTGATTCAACACTCCAGAACCAGGGACAGGGTATTTGGTGGTGGATTCCAATATTTAATTGTCTAGTGGGTCAGTCATCCTAGTCAGTAAGTTAGATTACTTGGTTAGCAACACTATGTTTTGCAAATACAAGGACTCCACAAGGGCCTTTACTTGAAGTCCACTCAAATGCCACTTAAGGAATACAAAGGAAGTTTGTTAACAATTAATATTGTTGCTCAATGTTAATTTTTAAAGTTTTCCACTTTGTTACAGTTAAGATAGGCATTGCATTTTTATTTGCTTCAAACTTGTGTAGGACTAAGTCATTTAAATCACATTGTATGATGGTGCCTTTCTATATGAGCCCTGAATGGAGACCCTACAGTATTGAAAACCTTAACCAAGCCTGTATGTGGCCACTGGCCATGTAGAAACAAAGACATTTTTGGGGGGGGGGCGACTTCTTTCAGTCTCCTCTATCTGGTGGCCAGTCTGGCTCTTCAGCTGGTTGCTGCATCACTGGAATGTGGCAGGGAGTGTAAATTTGAACCATTGTCCAGCAATACCAAGAGTCAGTGGATAGAAACCTCTGTATATTAAGTAATAAGCACATAGTGAAATGTTAAGGAAAATAGTTAATCATTTCTTTTAATTTCTAAAATTTTTTTTAACTAAGAATACCAAAGTTAGATGGCACTAAAAAAGAAAATAATAATCAGCTTTATTTATTGGTAGCATCGTCTTATAGACCATGGTTTGATCTATGACCACATCAGGTTTTCTGAAAGTCACCTTTATCTTGGGGGTGGTGGTGTATGCAGACACCATCCTACCTAGGAGAGTTCTGGTGCACAGTGGGCACTGGTTTATTGATAACACCTCATCAATAAACCAGTGCATGGAACAAGCATTCAAAAGAGGTTCCTTCTGCTTTTTCAGAGGTAGGCCAGTATACATTCCTTTGTCCATGGAATCTTGCCATCTGCTTTGACCCCCGATGACCTGTTGCCTCTTTGGACTTGCCAGCTGTAAGCAGGAGACTCTCAAAGGTGTCAGAAAGCTGGAGTGGCTTTGGGACTGAGCTCTTGTGGTGTCAGTGAGAGGTCCTATCAGCACCTTTTCCTCTTGCTCCTCTTCCTTCAGCTTCAAATACAATGTACAGTTCTCTGGGGTGAATATGGATCTCTTTGATTTCTGACAATGACTCGATACCATGGGCCAGCTCTTTTGGCCCCAGTAGGATAAATTTAACCAGCAGTGACTGTTTAGTAACTCGCTAATCAATCAGCAGATATTTCTTTATGTGTGTTTTAAACAGAAAGCAAAACCAAACCAAAATGAACCCATGCCTCTTAAGAACAGTTAGCTGGATCCTGCTGATGGTTATGTCACACCAGTGTTTTCAAGAGAGCAGAGGGCTGAGTTACCCATCTAAGACCCCAAATGTTCAAAGCTTGGAGTTTTAACTCCTGATGATCAGTTTTACTCAAGCCTGGACAATGTGACTTAGACCAGCAGTTATGATCACACTTCCTTGTTTTTTTTAGGAATTAACATATATTAAAGTTAGCGTCTGGTGTGAGGCCAGCCTGACTCACCCATTCACAGAGTGGAAAGCTGGCATGGAGGCTAGAATCCTGGCTGGGCCCGTTAGGGCAGCATTTGCTTACATAGTGGTAGTCAAGTCTACTGCTATGAATACAGTCAGTCCAAGAGAGTAAGACAAAAGATTGACTGCTGACACCTCTGCAAGTCAGTAGCCATCATGCTGGGAAAGATCAGGTCTCAGTAGCTTTCATGCCATTCAGTTAGCTATTCTTCTGATGGGAGAATGGCAGGAAGACATCCCAGAACATTGTATTGCCCCATCTGCTAGAGGGATACAATGTGCCCTTTTTTTGGAGAAAGTTTGGAAAGGGGAGTAATGACTCCCCAACTGTCCTTTAGGACTGGACCTCACATTGCGGATCTTCATAGTAACCCACAAAAGATCCTGGATACACTGCAGACTTAAATGCTAAGTATTACTTCCTCTCAGCAGGTAGTAGTTTTTAATAAAATTTTACTGATCTGTAAAACTGTACTATATTTTTGGGAGTAGGTCTTCACCTCTGTTTTTGTATAAGCCTTATTTCACTCACCACCAGATTTCTAGTACTGTTCCCACTATCAGATTACCCCTCTCTACTCTTCCCACACACTTCCCACACACTTCTCACTTCTCCCATCTGGTAACCACCTTGTTTTTCACAGAATCTGAGAGTTCTTTTTGTTGTGAATTGTTAATTTGCTTGCTCTGGTTATTTATATTCCAGACATCAGAGAAACCACTCAATCATTGTCTTTTGTAATCATCTCAAATTCCACATTGTTCTTGTAAAAAAACAAAACAAAAAACCAAGATTCCATCTTTTTGAATAGCTGCATAGTATTCTGTTGAGTATAGGTACCACAGCTTCCCCATCCAGTCAGTCATCAATGGACATTTAGCTTGTTTCCTTGTTTCATCTAGTGTGACAAATGCTTCTGAAGTAATCTTGATGTAGGAATTATCCAAACTTCAGATTAAGATCCTCTTAAGGACTTAAAAAAAAAAAGGCAAAATAATATTTGCCAAAGAGACAAAGTAGACAGATAAGGAAGTTGAGTCTGAAAAGTCTAATTCACTTATGCTCCCCATTTGGGAAAATTAAGCACTTTATATATATATTTTTTTCTTTCTTCCATAAAGGCAGGTTTGTCTGATGAAGCTCATGGAAATATAGCAAATCTTTCTCTTACATGCTGACTCCAGTTTCTTTCCATCTTTTCTAGTATTCTCTGTCACTATAACTTAGATGGAGTTAAGTTTTCATCACAAAAGCAGTGTTTAATAATCATAATGCCTTCACTTTGAATGTTAGATTTGAATTAGATATTGTAGACTAAGATACAGAATGTCTGTAAACTGACTCCCTTGCCAACTTCCTATTTCATCTCCCACACAAACAATTTTTTGCAGACAGCAACAAAGTGTTAAATATTTGAACTTTTGTGTGAAATGGTCATGAGATTGAATATGTCCTATCATTTATTAGTGATGACCATGGGTTAATCATCTAAAGGAGCTCATGCTTTGTTCAAAAATGTTATCACAATGAAAAACAAGCACTCCTATCGTTAGAAGAGAATTACAGAATATAAAAAATCAGATATTTTCCTGCACTTAGAAACTAGCTTCTCTGTTGCAGGAGGTCTGCATTTTTCCAGTGATTCACTCACTTGTGCTAAGCACATCCAGGTACTAGGCGTGTGCACAAGCACACATACCTTTCTTCACATAAAAATCAGCTTTCTTTCAGGGTAATGCCAATTTCTTTGAGAAAGATATAGGATGGTGCCAGTGATAAATGCCAATTCTGTTATGAATGAGGATGGGTTAACCCCCATGCATGTCAGCTTTGGCCAGTCACCATAAAAATTTCCCTTCTTTGAATGTAATATGTGTCTTGCCAAGTACTTTCCATCTACTTTTTAAGCCTCATGTATTTCACTGGCAACTTCATCCATGTGTGCTGAGTTATTTAATAAGCTCAGAATTCTGTTGAGCAACTGCCAGCAAATTCTAGAAGTGTCCCTGTGATAAGAGCCCACCATAAATATCTACATTTTTAAACTTTCTCCCCTTTAATTTTTTTACCACAATTTCAAGTGTAATTAAATAAAATTAAATGATCAGAACAAAATGAAGCCTAGTTTGATCTTGATTCATACTTAATTTTCAAGATGGGTCTTTTTATTTACAATTTTTTAAAAATTGTATTGTTTTTATTGGGGTTATGTTGGTCTACAGCACTACTTGAGATTCAAGGGTATAGGTTCACAACTTTTCAGGTGTTTGTTGCCATAGTATACCACCAACAAAGAGCCTGAATTCTCCACTATCGCTTAGGGAGACCCCCTCCTTCTTACCCACTCCCTAACCATCTGGTAACCCCAGTCCTGCAATCAGATGACTAGGGTTTATTATGGTCTGTTCCTTTGTTTTGTTTCTTTGTACTGTACATATGAGTGAAATCATCCAGTATTTGTCTTTTTTCCTTATGACTTTTTTTGCTTAGCATAATCCCCTCCAGTTCCAGCCTGGAGTAGCTGGGTTACCAGGCAATCTACCAAGATCAGGATTAAGTCACAAAGAATAATAATACAAGAAGGAATATGGTTACAGGATTGATTCTCTAGCACAAGGCAGAAGCCTGATTGTCGAAAGTGGGTTACAGAAGCACAGCCAACCCACATCAGGTGACCTGGTCCTGTATCCCACAAGGCAAAGAATACGTGTACCTACAGGTTTAAGAGTACGTGTCCTGGACCTTGAGAGGGGATCTGCCATAGAACAAGCCCTTGGAAGGGGATTGGAAGGGTATGCCCCTTCTACTAGCTGTATGATCATGTGTACATTATTTCATTTTAATGACTGTACATTCATTATTTTATTATTCTATAAACCATGATTTCCTCATACATAAAAGTGGGGAAATATTTTACAGATTGGATATAACAATCAGGTCAAACGCCAACTGTAGAGCCAACTATTGAATCATAGGTTTCCTTCTGAAATGTCTCCTGTCTAAGATATGTACTTGAGATCAGTTCGATCATAAGGCTCCTCACCTGGTAAGGGGTGCAAAGCCTGTGGGTAGGTGTCAGCTATTCTTTGACAGCGCAGAAGTGCTGCTGGGGTGAGAACCCAGGTGTAGCTGCACCCTGACTGGGATGCTTTCCTTCCTTCTCTCCTCTTTGCCAACCCTGACCCCGACTCACTCTCAAAACATGTCTCCTGTGAAGCATCAACTCTATCTAGGGATTTCCCCTTTCTTTTAGCCCTTTTTGAACAAGTAACAGACTACTTAGTTCTTGACTATATAAGTATTAAATATCCAGTTTTGACCACTTTTCAGAACTGCCTAAGATTCACTGCATGGCTGTTTCTGATTTCACAAAGACATAAGATCCACTCAGGTGTTCTGCAAAACTGCTTGAGGCTAAGTAAGCAAGCCAGGCAAATCTGTTCCCATCAGAATCCAAAATAGTTTGATGATACCAAGTTGTTGTAGCATGAATAGTTAACAGGAGAATTATTTGTTGTTGTGAAATTTGAGGGAGAGATTTTCTAAGATCTTTAGATGAATTTCTTGAAAATTTCAAATTTCAATAACCTTTACTATATAATTGATGGAGTTTTATTTGTATCTTTTGTTTAGCCATCATTGTCCAATTTCTAGCTTCTCTTTCTTGGGGTACTTTCCAAATTTAGGCTTCAAAGTTGGCTTCATGAAGAGCATTCAACTGATGGTATTGGTTCAATAACCGCATCTTGTTATCATTTCTTTCTTTTTTTTTTTTAAATCTGGACAATTGTTTTCCTCAATTATCTGGTTACATCTAAAATAAAGATTGACAGCAGGCCTGAATGAGGCCAGGAGAGTAAATCTTCAGTTACTTGTATGGTTGAGATGATAACTATCATTTCACAATGTGTACAAAGATCTGATCATTATTCTGTATACCTGAAACCAATGTAATGTTTATGTCAATTCAACCCACCTCAACAACAACAGCCACAAAAATATGGCATTCTCCCCTAAAATAACGAAAAGGAAAGTAAAGAGAAGAGTTGAGTCAGTATTCATTTTTTGATAAGGAAAGCACAATAAACCATTTGTGGGGAAATTTTGCCTATTCATCATCCTGTCACCAGTTGGCTTATGAATAATTAGGGTGATTTAAAAGACTTGTTCTGTTCAGCAACTATGTATCTGTATTCCAATGGGGTTTCCATTTACTCTAAAAATTTGCTGAAATGGCAAAGTATTCAACCTCATTTACAAAGTAATGATTATCAGTATTCAATTACTTTTCCCAGGCAATTTTTATTATTTATTTTCATTAAAAATGTTCTGTGCTTTGGAAAACTATGCCAGGACTCTTTGACTTGTTATGTGTGCAAATATATCAATATATGTTCTACCAAATCTCTGGATGTTACTCTCACATGTATATATAACCCATCTGGTGAAAACATGACTATAAAATTTTTATATATTCCTCTTCTCTCATATCCAATATATTATTCTACCCTATACTGTGACTTAGAATTCAATTCCATTTTTCTATAATACCCCCCCACCCCATCCATGTACACATTCACACTCCATTTCTAATACTACTGCTGTCCTTCAAACCTTTTTCATTTCATACCTGGACTAGGTTGTTAGTTTTCCAGAAGCAGTTTTGGGCTCGTCACATTCCCTTTTAAATCATTCTGTAATTGATTTCATATTTGCAACCTGACAACTCCTCTGCATATACACCTTTAATACAACTCCAGCTTTCCTAGCCACACTTGCCCTCTCTTCCCCCCTCAGTTCCTCCATACCCTACCTACCTTCTGCCTGTCTAGCTGTTTCCTGAATGTTGGCTTAAGTCGTCCTTTCCTGCCTGCCATGTTCTGTCTTCCCATCTCCACTGACAAAATTACATCTATACTTAAAGGTCTAATCCGAGTGCAATGCACCTCACTGACCCTGAGAAAATTACCTAAGAGCTCATACTCCAACTGCACAACAGAAATACATATTATGACCATGTGCATGTAATGCTCACTATTTAATGCCTATTTTGTAGATTATACACATCACTCTTTATTAGATTGTATGTGCTTTGTAGGCCAGGGCTGTGCCGGATCCATCTTTGTCTCCTTACTCTGATCAATTCCATGTCCTTAGTATGTCCCAAGGTATATTTGTCCTCTGGATGAATATTCTTCCCCTTACTGCAATACGTTTTCAGCATCCTGGCAGAGACATCTCTTGGGAGTGCATCCAAATCAAATCGCAGACAATCACACATCTATGAGCTTGAGCCATTACTTTAAATAAGTGACAATCTATATAACCTAAATTATAGACATAAATGTGAGACTAACAAGAAAGACTTTCTTCTGCACTCACTGAAATAGTAGACATTTTATAAGCTTCTGTATCTGTGATCTAATTGGTATCCCATGATATCAGGAAAAGAGGTTGGAAGCCAACTACCATATATCCAGCCATGTACCCATCATCTTGGCTTACACACAGAGGAAAAAGCACCCTGGGTAGTTGAGAAATAAAGTTGTCCATTTTTATATTATACCCTGTTGCAAGCTAGCTAGCTTTAAGGAAAAACACCCTGGATTAAGTTTACTAACGAGGGCTGCTACAAATAATAATACATATACCCAGGAACAATGCAATCAAGCCCCTTTTTTGGAAATTCTGATTTTTTAAAAACTTTTGAGCGTATTTTTTTTCTTTTGGGGCCCACTCAGTCCTTCCACTAGAACTTCTTGAGATGCAGAATAAAAGAGTTGTTTTTCTGTGTTCCCTAGTATTTTTCCTGACCATCCTTCGAATGTAGTCCATTACTGACTGTCTTCCCTAGTAGAGAATCCACCACACCTACAGCTGCGTTTGTGCAATGCCCAGCATTTACTCCATATGTTCTAGTAACTCCTTCCTTACCTATATCCTCCCAGGAGTTGGTATCACAACTAGCCCCACACCCCCAAACACACACACACACACACACACACACACACACACACACACACATACACAACCCGTGATCTCAATGTCAAATCACTCTCACTTGATAAGTGTTTGGACTGTGAGCCTTATTTTTATTTAAATTTTTAAAATTTTAAGTAAAATTATTTTACTTTAATTTTTTTAAAAAATGAAAAAGAACTTTGCCAATAAGTATCACCCTCACTTTCAGAATATGTGTTCCTATCACAATCTAGCACGACCAGAAAGGAGGGCTGTAGAGACCAGTGGATTTCAAAGATTCACCAAAATGGTTTGCTCATGGGTTTGATCCCAAGTCCTGGAGGCAGCTGGGGCAGCAGCTCCTTTCCACTGTCCATCTCTGCATCAATTGGAGTGGCACGTGCCTTTAATCACAGCCTAGAGTGCGACTGAGACTAGGAATCTCTTGAGTCCACCCCAGGCAACATAGTGTGACCTAATTTCAAAAAATAGCTGGGCATGGTGGCGCGCGCCCAGAATCCCAGCTACCTGGGAGGCTGAGGTGGGTGCATCACTTGTGTCCGTGGTTCCCCTGGCAAAACAGCGAGACCTAGTCTCAAACAAACAAACAAACAAACAAACCCGGGCTACAGGGTTGTCAGCCCGAGGGGAAAAGAAAAATACAGGATGGTTTTGCTTCCGGGAGGAATAAGGGGAAACCGAACAGAGTCAACAATGAAAGAAGGCAAAACTTGCAGGTGAACTATAGATCTGAGATACACATCGTGGGGGTGAGGGGGGAGGTAGGTCAGGGGTCAGAACAAGGGAGGGGTGAGCCCAAGGGAAGGTGAGCACTAGGGCTCACAGGTGCTATGGTGGGGGCAGATCTTTGGGGAACACCTGAGGGGAGAGATCCCATTTGCAGAAAGCACACAACATTGTAAGAGAAATGTTTAAAGTTTAATCCATAATAATAAAACTCTAGTGACTGAGGGGGGGAAATGTCGCAGTTTGCAGATGAAGAAACAGCACAGAAAGGAACACCACGTAGTAGCAGCTGGTGGCAGAGCTGGTGGCAGCACCCACATCTTGGCTCCTAGCGCCGGGTCCTCTCCGGGGCTCCCGCCCCCGTGGATGGCCACCAGGCAGGGAATTTACCTCTGCTGGCCGAACCCGCACACTGGGAGTAGGAATCTGCACTTCCTGCCAAAAAGCATGCATGCATTCATGCATGAATTCATTCATTCATTCATTCATTCATTCAT
>PVHY01034813.1:0-10197 GCA_004024945.1 Uropsilus gracilis | reverse complement strand
TCCTGGCACTTCCAACCAGAAGTGCCCTAAGACTGAGGTAAACCCCACGAAGCTCCTTGAGGAGCAGAAGTGGGGCTCTATTCTGTTTGGAACATTTGTGAGGGTGTGGACTCTTTCGGTTTGGTTTTTTTTCCGTATCTGTAAATAAATCTCTTGTCTATCCTGGTTGTTAAGGTTGATATCTGAGCAGCTGCTGCGCGCAGGCGGGAGAACCCATAGGAAGGAGGAATTTAAACGGGGGTGTCCCTATCCCCCCGATAACAGTACGACGCTGGCGGCCTGCTTGGCTCCTCCATGAGTGTGGGTTATGCCAACCCGGCCTCATTGGGAAATGTAGCTTCTTGTGATTTTGGCAGCAGGCCTAGTGGTGAGTGGCCGCACAGGTCATTCCGGGCAGTGACTGTCTTCCTTGCAAGTCTGCCTCAGTTCCACATGCTTACTCATGTTTTCTCAGCATTGTTTGCAACACGGGAGAAAATTACTTATGACGTCAACTTGTCTCTTTTTGTTCTTGATTGCTTTTGTTTCTTCAAAGGGTAACTGAAGAAAATTAGCATGTAGACTCTATTTCTTTCTAAAAGTAATGGTCACAGAACATTTAGAACAAGCAGAAATGCGAAAGCGGGAGCTAGGGGCTTCCTCCCAACTCAGTGTCAACCCCAGTGTATCTTCATTCCTGTTTTCCTTTACACACGCCTTTTTTTTAATGCAAAATATTTTTAAATATGAGTTATATTCTAAATACGCACTGAACAGTCAAAGTCTTTACCTGTGGACATAAACACTTCATAAATATTGTTTTCAGTGGTCAGGCTTAACCACCTGACCAGTGGTCATAACTTGGTTTCTATACAAAGAACCCTTTTACCTTTACCCAGGTAAAGGGAGTTATTCCTGGTCCATGGGAGTTGAAAGCCATCACTAGATGCTGGATCATGAACAAAGCAATAATTAGAAAATGACATGACGACTGCTCTTCTATTTTTGAATAGGTAGATGACTGTACTCCAGAAAACCACCCTGGTCTGGGGCAACGTAAGCTGGCTCGCCATTTCCTGAAATCATGCTCCATGATTGTACTGCCGTTAGGAACACTGACCAAGCTGTTGTGCTGGCCGAGTCATCCTGGGCTAGGGCTGCGGTGGCCCCTTGGCGTGGTCGTGGGTGTGCCAAGAGCAGGATTTTGAGGCTGTGGTCAACAGTAAATATTAAGAATGTGGGTGGAGGTGTAGCGGTTACATACTCATTCCTGGGCCGAGGCCTGAATATCAGCTTTGCAAGTCTCAAGTCAGGGCTGATGAGGTTCGGAGAGGAAAACAGCCTCACAAGCGACCTAGTCAGAATTATAATTTTATCGATTTGTAATGGAAAAGATAACCACAGGGGCTGGAGATGAGGCAGCCATGCTGACCGCTCGTTCCTTAGTCTCCCCTACATGGGAAGTCGAGACCAGTGAATGTGAAGTAGGGCCGAGGAATCGTGAGATGTAAGGCCACCAAGGTAGGGTGGTGTCATGTGGGAGTGAATTGTCCTTTGGGTTCCCCTCTTTGCTTAAGACTGCACAACTAGCCAATTCTTTGTCCCTGCTCTCTTCTTCTAGACATTGGGGCCACCTACCTGCTGTTCTGAAGCTTTTCTGAACGGTAATTTGACAATTGCTTCCTTCACATGCAGGCACGCCTATATGAGATTGCCGAGCCCAGCTCTTCCAGCCTTCAGCAGGGGCACATCCTGTTCCCTCTGGGTTCTGGTATAGATAATAAGCACTGTACATGTGTGAACTTGAAGAAACTTTAATGTCTAGAGGACAGAGTTACCCTGTAGGCCCATGGGACCAACTACAGAACTGATAGGATTTTAGGCTACAATTTCAAGGAGGAGCTGAGGTACCAGTGACAGGTACATGGGTCCTCCACAGACCTGACACTTCTCTGTAGGTTTTGCAAGCACTTGAAAATTCTCGCTTTGAAACAGAACGGTTGCTACACCATAGATCTTGAACTTGAGGCCATTGAGCCTGAACTACATACACAGCCGATAACCTGGGAACAACCCCCAGTTGTAAATACGCTCATAAAAATGACGCAGCATGGAATTAGCCGAGCAGATTTTACACAGCCGGTATATTGATTGGAGTGTTGTGCGATAATGCTTATCTGAAAATGCCTTCCTCAATCATTCCAACAGCCAATTCAACTCCCTGCTGGTAAGTGGGATACACCTTCAAAACAAACACTAGGGCTAATCTACTACCAGAACTGACATCTAACCCACAGGAGGACTATCGCCCTGAGGCACGTGGGTCCCCACCTTGAGACTTCACACAGTCTCAGTCACACCTGATCTACCCTTGTCAGATGTGCATCTCCTGTGCTGGTACAGAGGCAGTTCCACTGGGACTGCACAGAGCCCTCCAGTTTCCAAACACATTCGCACACACCTCCTGACCCCCACGGTGGTTTGGGTGCATGGCAGTCATGGTTGTTGTTATGATTCCCAACTTAGAGCTGAGAGCCCAAAGGTAAAGTTAAACAGGTGGTATAAAGTCACACCCAGGCCTTGAGTTCAGTCCCACACTGTAACCTACGGAAATTCAACCTGGGGAGAACAGGGTGTTGCAAAGAGGCTTGACTGTGGATGTCAAAATACTGCAGGCCGTTGGGACACCAGAATCTGCTCTTGACGTTTGTCAGGGCTCCAAAGGTCTGAATTCTGGCCCTAAAACCAAATACGAACAGGTTTCCTTGCACTTGGTGCCAGGAGGAGGGTGGAGTCCCACCAAGACTGGCTTTCTTTTTGACTATGAGGTGGGGCAGGGCAGGGCAGGAAAGGCTGTTTGCTGGCTATCCTTTCTTCCTTTTCCCCTTTAAGGAGGGGGGTGGGAGCATGGATTTAACCATCAAGTCTTTTTTTTTTTTTTGAGACTAGGTCTCGCTATTTTTGCCTGTGGAACTGCAGGCTCTCGTTGCCTGGGGTACCACAGACTCAAGCAATCCCCAGCCTCAGCTTCCCAGGTATCTGGGATTACAGGCGCATGCCACCACACCCAGCTATTTTTTTGGAACTAGGTCTCACTACGGGCCCCAGGTGGCACTCGAACCGTGATCCCTAGCCCCGGCCGCTTCATAGGCTGAAGCTTACAGGCACGAGCCACTGTGCCCGGTTTAACCATCAAGTCTTTCCTTCTTTTGCATCCTTTTCTCGTTCTACATTCTTTATTCTATCCTTTTTTTTTTTTTTTTTTGGAACTAGGTCTTGCTACGGGCCCCAGGCGGGACTCGAACCGCGATCCCTAGCCCTGGCCGCTTCATAGGCTGAAGTTTACAGGCACGAGCCTCCGTGCCCGGTGCTATTCCCATTCTTGAACTCACTTTGTAGGCTGCTATTAAAGGCATGTGCCACCAGGCCGGGCACGGTGGCTCGTGCCCATAAGCTTCAGCCTATGAAGTGGCTGGGGCTAGGGATCGTGGTTCGAGTCCCGCTCAGGGCAACACAGCAAGACCTAGGTTGGGGATTGCTTGAGTCTGTGGTACCCCAGGCAATAAGAGCCTGCGGTGTCACGGGCAAAAATTGCAAGACCTAGTCTTGCAAAATAAAAAAATAGAGGCACGTGCCACCATGCCTGGCCCTTATTCTATCTTTGCCTCTCCCTTCTCCTCTCCCTGAGCCTCCACTCCTCGGCCAGCGCCCCCACTATTATATAGGACTTCCAAAACATTTTGTGATGAATATATAGTGGGCAACAAAATAGACAGAATCCTTGCTTGCCTTCATGAAGTTTATGACAAGGAATAGCAAATACAAAATAAGTTAACAAATAAACATTTGACTGGAATAATGCAATATAGTCTGAGCAGGGATACTGTGCAGGGACCTAATTTGAATGAGGGGGCACTAGGGGGAGAACCTCTTACAGTAAATGAAGTTTGTCTAGGGCCTGAAAGATGAGCAGACGTTAGGTTTAGTGGTTTGTCTAAACAACCAATGCTCTCAAACTTCCAGGTCTCCAAGCCTTGGGGCAGTGGTCTGGCTGGAAGGTGGGCTCGGACTCGAAGCTCTGTTGCATAGCAGGCTCACTGTTCTCACTGAGGTTGCATGTTTATGTATGTGTGTGTGGTTGAGGATGGGGGCCGTGCTGTTAAAGTTCCTCTAATCCACTTTTGGGCCATGCTCCAGACTGAGGCCTTGCAAATGCAGGGGTCTCGCAACTGAAAGAGTTTGGCTAGAGTTGCTGGCATGGGGGAATAAGGAGGACAGTGGGGCAACGCAAGGCTGGAGAGGCGACTGCTGCTAGCTTTATAGGGCTCTGAATTAGCCTTCTTTTTTTAATCTCCAGAAGGGATGGGGCTTAGAGAAGGAGGATTGGGAGGCAAAACACAAAGGACTAGACTGAATTGACTTGCAAGTTTTTTGTTTTTTTTTTCTTTTAGACTAGGTTTCACTATTTTTGCCCGTAGAACCGCAGGCTCTCGTTGCCCGGGGTACCACAGACTCAAGCAACCCCCAGCCTCACCTTCCCAGGTAGCTGGGATTACAGGCACACGCCACCACGCCCAGCTATTTTTTTGGAACTAGGTCTCGCTATGGGCCCCAGGCGGGACTCGAATCACGATCCCTAGCCCTGGCCGCTTCATAGGGCTAAAGCTTACAGGCACCAGTCACCGTGCCCAGCCCTGAATTGACTTGCTCTTTTAAAATAAATAAATTAACAACAAAAACACATGAAGCCAGGCATGGTGGCGCATGCCTGTAAGCACCAGCCTATGGAACACAATTGGGACTGAGATTTGCGGTTCGAGTCCTGCCGGGGGCACATAGCGAGACCTAGTCCCAAAAAATAGCTGGGTGTGGTGGCACACACCTGTAATCCCAGCTACCTGGAAGCTGAGGCTGGGGATTGCTTGAGTCCGTGGTACCCCGGACAATGTGAGCCTGCAATTCCACAGGCAAAAATAGTGAGATCTAGTCTCAAAAAAAAAAAAAAAAGCCAGGCATGGTGGTGTGTGCCTATAAGCACAGCTTATGGAGTGGCAGCGGGGTCTGGGGATCACAGTTCGAATCCCGCCTGGGGCAACACAGCAAGACCTAGTCCCAAAAAATAGCTGGGTGTGGTGGCATGCCCCTGTAACCCCAGCTACCTGGGAAGCTGAGGCTGGGGATTGCTTGAGTCCGTGGTACAATGGGCAACAGGAGCCTGCGGTTCCATAGGCAAAAATAGTGAGACCTAGTCTCAAAAAAAAAAAAAAAAAAGAAAAGAAAAGAAAGAAAAACACATGACTGGAATAATGCTATGTAGTCTAAGCAGGAATATTGTGAAGGGACCTAATTTGAACTAAGGGGGCTCTGGAGGGAGGGCTTCTTAGAGTAAATGATGTGACCACTGTTGTGTGGCTCACAAATTGGAGCATGAGGAAATGAGACCTGTTAGGAAGTTATACTTAAAATCCAGCCCAGAGGAGGGGTGCATCAGACTGGGGTGGGTGAGTGGGGTGTGCCAGTGGTAGAGTGAGAAGTAGCTAGAATGATGTGAAAACTACAACCTAAGTCCAGTGCTTAGTGTCAGCATGTTGAGCTTCCACAGAAAGAAAAACCAACTCCTTACTTATTAGGCTGGACAAAGTTCATTCACCTAATCATTCAGCCCATTTTTGTGGCTCTCCCCATTATTTAGGCATTATCGAAGGTACAGGGGATACTTCAGAGAACAAAAAAACAAAACAAAACAGAACTCCCAGTCTTCATGGGGGATCAAACAAAAATAAACATATAATTATAGATGGTTAGATAGTGATTAGCATTATAGAGAAATATACATCAGAAAAGGGGATGGAAAGTACTAGAGGGAAGGGAGGGGTAGTTTCAGTTTTAAAGTTAGGCAACAGCCAGGCACGGTGGCATGTGCCTGTAAGCAACAGCTTATGGAGTTGTGGCAGAGTCTGGAGATGGCGGTTCAAGTCCCTCTTGGGGCAACATAGCAAGACCTAGTCCCAAAAAACAGCTGGGCGTAGTGGCATGCGCCTGTAATCCCAGCTACCTGGGAAGCTGAGGCTGGGGACTGCTTGAGTCTGTAGTACCACGGGCACCGTGAGCCTGCAGTTCCACAAGCAAAAATAGGGAGACCTAGTCTCTAAACAAACAAACAAACAAACAAATAAATAAATAAATAAATAAATAAAGTTGGGCAACAGAGAAGGTGGCTAAAGACACAAGGAACCGAGTCTTCAACTAACTCCTCTAGATGGAAGCAGCAGCAAGTGCAAAGGTACTCAGGAGGCATATGCTGGGGTATTTGAAGAAAAGCAACTGAAACTGAGAGTGAGAGGGAAATGATAGCAGAATACAAACAGGTGTCCCATGGCACAAGGTTTTGTAGGCAGACTCCGACTTTTGCCGGACGCGGTGGTGTGTGCCTTTAATCCCAGCCTAGAAAGGAAGGCCGAGACTAGAAATCACTTGAGTCCACAGGTCTGAGACCTCTGCTCAGGGCAACATAGCGAGACCTACTCTCAAAAAACAGCTGGGTGTGGTAGCACGTACCAGCTACTTGGGAGGCTAAAGCTTGGGATCACTTGAGTCCTTGGTACCCCGGGCCACATGAGTCTGCGGTTCCCTGGGAAAAATAGCAAGACCTAATCTAAATTTTAAAAAAATAATGAAAAAAAGAATTTCACTTTTTCTCAGTGGAGCCATTGGAAAGTTGTGGATGCAGGGGTCAGAGGATGTGGAGTTAGCTCTCAACTAAGTAAGATGGGGAAGACTGCATATGGAGCACTTGGGGACAGGTAAGTCTGTTTCCACATACTGAGTTTGAGATGCCTTAGACATCAGATGAAGCTGGAGCAGCTTCAGCAGCTGCTGGACACACACATCTGGAACTCGGGGGAGCTCTGAGCAAACAGATATATGTCAACAAGTGTGGAGTGTACATAGAGATGGGAACACTCTGAGCTTGGGACCTGCCAACATTCAGAACAGATATGGAAAAGAAGAGTCAGTGAGCAAAAGAAAACAAAAAAAATTCAGACAAAAACAGAGCAGAGTCTTGCAGAAACTCAGTGAAGATAACATTTTGAAAGGAAAGTTTATGAGTGGTGTCAAATCTGCTGAGAGTTCAAGTAAAAGGGGTTGTCGGATTTAGTCATATCAAAGCCACTGGTGAGGAGACCTAAGAAATAATCTACTCAGCCCAAACTTTACTCTGAAGTCCAACTTAAAAAAGTCGGATGAAAGCTGGGTGTGGTGGTGCGTGCCTGTTGTCCAAGCACTGGGAGGCAAGAGGATGGGGACTAATGACTTGCAACGGGAGGAGTTGGAGTGAATGAGGAGGGGAGTGGGGAAGGGGGAGAGGAGGGTGGAGATTGGGGTACAATATGGAAAGGAAGGCCATACCTAAGGGGGACAGTAACCATACAAACATGACCAATATTGTATGAAAATTACAGAATTGAAAAAAGTTTCTGTCATGTCCTCTGGGCAACCTGGGGAATCTTGAAACTTGAGCCTGGTTAAAGTGGTTCGGGACCTCTACTATCTCCAGGAATTAGACAAAAAACAAAAAAAATTCCCCTTCGGAGACTGGTATCACTATTCTAAGTCCCCAGTTATTTCTACAAATAAATTTTCAAAGACAATATCCAGTATCCAATCAAAGATCACTAGGTATGCCAGGAGTGTAAGATAGGAGGAGATTGTGCTCCTTGTGCCTTAATGCTCCATCCCCGCCCCCCCCCACATCCCCCAACCCCCTGCTTTTGAAGGGGTGGGGGTGCAGAAGCAGAAGGTACAGGATATTATTTTACCCTGTTAGAAATGGCTCTTGGTTGCCTTCTGGCACCCTTGCTCAAGCTTGCTATTACATTATTTTCTCGCCTCCTGTGCCCTTTCCTCTCTTTCCCATCCTTTCCAAGTTTTTCTCCCCACATTTCTGCAGTTAACCTGCTGGCATATCATTTGATGGGAGCCTCAGGTTATTTGTCCAGGTGCTGCCAACACCTACAATGGTGGCCGACTCCATTGACACAAAGCGTGTCCAAACTGGAGGTATAATGTGCTCAGTGCTAGTACTAATGTTTTGAGCTCCACACCACACAGTTCACAATTTATGAAACTGCATCTTCCACCCTGGGAAGTAGTCCTTTTCATTTGCAAACAGGAAATAAGAAAGAACAGAAGCCACAAACAACAAGAACATGCCACATGACCTGTTCATACCTACCTTTGACTTCACTCACCTCACTGTGCTATGTCTCGCTCTCAACGGGAACATTTCTTGCTTACTTCCCTAGCATTCATTCCATCCTTCTTCCTTCCCAACACTCTTGATTTCAATCCTGGTAATAAATAAATTTCAATCCTGGTAATCCTGGTACTAGAGATACCAACCCTGTCACCAGCTCATAAGCAGCCTGTGGAGGTGAACTTCCTAACTATAGGATTGCATGTGAACTAAGTCAGCCCAAAGTGGGGATCTCAGTCCTTTGGAAAAAGATGCTGGTATGTGTGCTCTCTGCCCTTGGATAAGGAAGCATTTCCCTCTAAGAGCTGCTGATGGCTAAAGGATGAAACCAACACCATGGAAGACACCATGGAATAAAATCAGGTCTTCGGTGACAGCAGAAAGCAGTTAGATCAAGCGTCATGCAAAGCCAAACTTGCTTCTAGAGCAGTGCTGTCGGATTTAATGCAAGTCCTCTGTGCAAACTTAAGTGTTCTAATCACCACATTACAAAGTAAGAAAAAAGGTGAAAATAACAATAAGCTAATATATTCAAAATATTCTTTCAACATAATCTTATAAAATATTATTAATGGATTATTTTATATTCTGTTATTCATCCAAAATCTATGAAATCCAGTGTGTGTTTAGACTTTGTGGGATATCTGGATTTTGAGCTTCATTCTTTCTTTCTTTCTTTTTTTTTTTTTGAGACTAGGTCTCGCTATTTTTGCCTGTGGAACTGCAGGCTCTTGTTGCCCGGGGTACCACCGACTCAAGCAATCCCCAGTCTCAGCTTCCTAAGTAGCTGGGATTACAGGCGCGGGCCACCACACCCAGCTATTTTTTTGGAACTAGGTCTCGCTACGTGCCCCAGGTGGGACTCAAACTGCGATCCCTAGCCCCAGCCGCTTCATAGACTGAAGCTTACGGGCACAAGCCAGCATGCCCGGCTCGAGCTTCATACTTTCCAAGCACCAAATAGGCCTGTGTGACCAAGAATTACCAAAAACTGTCACTACAGTTCCAGAGTTTTCCTTTATTAAGCCAATAATTTCCCTTAAACAATCTTTTTGAGACTAGGTCTCACTATTTTTGCCCATGGAACTGCAGGCTCATGTTGCCCGGGGTACCATGGACTCAAGCAATCCCCAGTCTCAGTTTCCTAGGCAGCTGGGATAACAGGCGCGTGCCACCACACCCAGCTATTTTTTTGGAACTAGGTCTTGCTTATGTTGCCCCGAGCGGGACTCGAATCGCGATTCCTAGCCCCGTCTGCTTCACAGGCTGAAGCTTACAGGCACGTGCCACCGTGCCCGGCTCAGGAGTTAATTTCTTTTGACTGCTAAACAGGTACACCCATTTTGTTTATTCATTAGTCAGTTGATAAACATCTGGATAGTTTCCAATTGGGGGTGATGACTAATATTGCTATGAGCACTCGCATTCAAGCCTGTGTGGACATACCTTCCCTTTTCTCCTGAGTGATATACTAAAAGTAGAACTCCTAGGTCATTAGCTAGGTAAATGTTTAGCCTTTTAAAAAAATTGCCAAACTTTCCCAGAGTAACTGATTATTTTACATTTCCACTATCAGTGTGTGAGAATTTCCTGTTCTCCACTTCCTTGCTAAGAGTTGGCATTGTTTGTCTTTCTAAATAACCTTCTAGTGTGTGTGCAATGGAATTTCATTAAGATTTGAAGTTGCATTTCCCTGATGACTAATAATATTAAGCATCTTTTTGTACACTGATCAGCCATTTAAGTATGTTCTTTTGTGGAATTGAAACTGGGTAAAATGAAGACTTTCTGTCTTTACTTAACTGGATACAGCTATCTGCTTGCTTCTCTCTCAGAAGCAGGCTACAAGCAGTTCCTTTGCAATTACCTTTAACCTTAACTGGATACAGCTATCTGCCTGCTTCTCTCTACAAAGCAGGCTACACACTCTTCATTAGCATTTTCACTGATCACCTTTACCA
>PVHY01034812.1:0-10180 GCA_004024945.1 Uropsilus gracilis | reverse complement strand
AAATCACCTAGAGACCACTGGACTACACTTTGGGCATTTGCTCAGCAAAGTTTTAACTTTCAGAGGAAGAGGGAGAAAATAGAGAGATATAGTCCAGAATCACTTTCACGTACTAGCTGTCATCCAGGCCCCTTTATTCTACTCTGCCAAAGTTGTATAAAATACTGGAGAGGATGTCATCAAGCATGTGTGTATGTGTGCGTGTATCTATGTGTTTCAATTCCCTTGTGATTCTGACACATACATCAGTAGAGCCTGCCACAAAGTCCAAGGAATGACAAGCAGCTGAGCAGTTCAAGCTACCCTGAGTACAATTTATACAAAATAAAAACTCTACAGAATTGAAAACAAAAAAATTCTACAGAAAAAGTCTACAAAAATTAAGTTAGATGTTTTTCAAAAAAAAATGGTTAATTTCAAATTTTCAAAGCTGAAGGAGGAAGAAAACAAAATGAAATTGTACTTTCTTAGTTAAAAATTAACCAATCCTCTCCCAAAAAAAAGAGAGAAAGAATAATTAAAGTAATGTGGTGCTCCCATTTTGAATGTTTTTTTTTTTTTTTGAGACTAGGTCTTGCTATTTTTGCCCATGGAACCACAGGCTCTCGTTGCCCGGGGTACCACAGACTCAAGCAATCCCCAGCCTCAGCTTCCCAGGTAGCTGGGATTACAGGCGCGCACCACCATGCCCAGCTATTTTTTTTGGAACTAGGTCTCGCTACGGGTCCCAGGCGGGACTCGAACCGCGATCCCCAGCCCCGGCCGCTTCATAGGCTGAAGCTTACAAGCACGAGCCACCGTGCCCGGCTGAATGTTTTTTTAATCAATGTGGATAAACTGCCTAAAATATTCAGGTTCTAAATATGTGGAGATTCCAAAATGTCGCACCTTAACAGTGCCACCAGTGTGGTATTGTCTAAGATTACCAGTATTTCACACCAGTTCTACCATGGATAAGTCACACAGATATCAATACAAGTGAAATCAGGGAAGGTAACTTTTGTTATGTTTATAAAGTCTTGTGTGTCCCCTTACCACACCTACAATAATGATCTATCCTCCATGCCAAGGCAGGCACCACTGTGTGCTTTGGTGTGGTAGATGGTAAAGTCCAGTGATTTTCAGTGATGCAATTACTAGGAAGGAGAATAACTGCCTTCTAGTCAGGGTTCAAAATGTAGAGGAATGAAGAGGGACAAGAAGGGAATGTAAAGGTCTGGCCACTCTACCTATGAGCTCCTCCCACACGGCAGCTGTGTTCCCTCGCAAGCTTAGTTCCCGCTCCCAGGTCTCTGGCTGAGAAAGCTTCATTCGCTTTGCAGCTTTGTCAGGATCCCATGGCCCAGGGAGGTGACTTTGAGAAAAGGCCTGCAGGGTGGGGGGGTATCTGGGAAAGAGGAAAAAATTATCATTTTAAAGTCTGAATTAAAAATAAATCAGAAGAGAAAAGGTAACTCAATCAAGCAGGTCACGTTTGTAGGCACATTGATGCTGCTGGGAGCAAGAAGTACAGGGATGGGGCCATAGATGTTGAAGCAGAATGTGTGTTCAAGGTACTTCTCACCTGCAGCCCAGCAGGGCCTGGACAAGGTGCGATGGCTCCCGGATGTGCAGTCTCTGTACCAACTTTTTGAGTGTGAACCTCGGTGGGCTCTTTCTTTCTGGCACCACATTGTAGGTTGCCTCAAACTGTGAAAACATCCCCAAACCCAACAGCAATCACTTGATTATGACCATAGTCTGGCAGAACTGTTAACATGATAGAGGAGAGGAGCTGGACCAACTACCAGGGGAAGTGTGTCCCCAGCAGGGAACACCTCCACTGAGAGTGGCTAAGAGTTGGGCTCCTAAACCAAGATATCAGAAGTATATGGCACACAAGCAGCACCACATGACAGACACCAGAAAGGATTCTGGAGAACTGAACCAATCATTTGCCCTACAACAAGTTCCTGACATGCTCAGCCTGACTATTCGCCTCAGTTACTCCTGGAGATCCAAGCAGCCTGGTCTGTTATTGTACAGGAGTGCAAGTCTGCACCCAGAAAAAGAGAAAAAGAGAAGACCAGTGAGCCAAACATGGACCAACAACTTGCAGCAGGAGGAGTTGGAGTGACTGCAGGGGGGAAGGAGGAAAGAGAGTGTAAGGAAGCATAAGTGTACAATATGGAAAGGAGCACCAAACTTAAGGGGAATGATAACCATACAATCATGACCAATTCTTTATGAAAATTACAAAATAAAATTTTTTTTAAAAATCATAACCCTGGTCATTTTCTTCTGTAAACAGTCTAACATCGTCCTGCAGTTTTTTCTTTTCTTTCTCCAGAGTAGATTGGGGTAAAGTGTATGAGTAGTGGGTAAAGATGTCCAGCCTTAAGAGTTCCTGGCATGAGCAAAAGACAATAGTTGTTTGGGGTCACTGTGTTTCATTGCCCCCAGAATGAACTATTATGAGATAAGTGAAAAACAAGATGGGGTCAGAATGAACAGAGAACCCTTGTTCTTAGAGGGAGGAAAAGGAAAAGCAGTTGTTATTTAAAACACCAAGACTAAATAAATAAATAAATAAATTACTGAGATCAGAGCAAGTCAATGAAGAAACAGCCACAACACAGACTACAAGGAGTTAAAAACCAAAAGAGGTTGTCTTTCAGAAATTTCTATGGTAGGAGAGTTAAGTTTGAAATGTATTAATCAGATGAAGAGGAAAGATCAGTTGACTGAGGATGTTTTTTCACTGAAAATATGTATTTTTCTAATAAACAATTTAGTGGTGGTGCTCATTAAAACTTATTCAATGCCAGGTATTACTAGGAATAGTTTAAACATAGAAACTGATTTAAACCTTGTAAAAACCCAATAATGTAGGTACTATTATCCTCATTTTACATCTGAAAAGGGAGAAGAAGGTACACCACTGACTAAGGTCCCATGGCCAGCAAGAGATGGTGGTGGCATTCAAAACCAGGTGATCTTACTCATTAAGGACAGTTATCTATGATTAGAATAAAATTTTTTAAATTGTTTGATTTATTTAAAACTACCTATGAAGATGGATATTTTATAACATTTTTTAACCAATTTATTCAGCTTAATAGGGCACTAGCAGCAAAGTATAATACTAAGCACAGCAAAATCGGAGGGGGGGAGAACAGAGATGAGCCTCTTCCAGTGCTCTCAAAAACTGACCCCATAATCATGGTAGAAAACTAGCATGTGCCTACCACACCCACTAACAGTATTTCTAAATCAAATATCAATTTAGAAAAGACTGCGCATATGAAAGTGCAGAATAGGGCACTTGCTCACCTGCTTTTGCTTCTTTTCAAACCTCTGAAGGCATGTTGGCAAATCTTTCAGTGTCTTGGAAAATGGATGCTCCATCTTTTATAGGGACAAAAGAAGCAATTTCAAAAGGGAAATAGAGGTTGTCCCTGAGATGGCTATTCCAACAGCACAAAAAACCCTCTCTACCAAAAATAAACCCAGTTAAAAAAGAAGCAGGGACCCACCCTCTGGCCCTGAGCTCAAGCAGGCACCTCTGCATTTCTCCGACTCTATTTGTTGCTGGTGGTAGGAGCAGGTTAGCTGCTGACCTCCACAACATATGCCCCTTCCCAAAGAAAAGCCTGTGAATGGCCAGGGTTAATTAAGGTGGTACTGACTGGAGGATGGGGAGGCTTAATGGGGCGTCTCTTGGCTCTGTGCTTCCGAGGGTTGTACTTAGCCAGCTGGTACTCATCAAACTGGGCAAATTTATCTACCATAGCAGCCCGCAGGCAGGTGGGCAGTGGTACCAGCTTCTTCTCTGTTCCTTCAGCCAGGTTCTGTCAGAGAGAAGGGGAGAAGGCAGGAGATCACCAGGGTGAGACCCAAACCAACCTTCCAAAATAAAACAAGACCACTTGATGGGGTTACATGAGAGTGAAGAATAGAGTTTGAGGGCTGGCCCTACTTCTAAAACAGTGATACCTGTGGTACGTCCAACAGACTTCTGATTTTTCATTGTAAACACAAGGTCCAGAATAAACTCGATTTTTCTCAAACTGCAGTCCAGCCCTTCTCAATCACATTCTCCCTGTTGCACAACCCAAGCCAGTGCAAGGAGAAGCTGTATTGTCTGGGCACCAAGGCTGAGGACACCCAAGGGGAAGCCAAGCTGTCTCAGGTCTTCTCCAGGGATGTAGAGAGAGGGAAACACATAAAGGCCAAAGCTCAGAGAGGTGAGTGTCCTACCTGGTAGAACTCGGCTACCTGGATCCAGTCAGAGGGCAGCTGCACAATGGCACAGAAATATCGTCGCAGGTGGGGGCGGCAGACTGGCAGGAAGGCAGCGATGGCCAAGACTTTGTTGGCCATATCCCGGACATTCAGTTGCTGTCTGGCGTAGAGAGAAGCCTAGGGCACAGGGTGGGAGGGTGGCATCTCAACCCTACTCTATGGTTTCATGACCTAAATTAACTCACTTATCTAATCTGTATGCCTAAAACCTTTCTGGAGTCTTCCATGTTGTCTACAAAATATAAAGTCTGAGCCCCTTGGCTTTACAGTCTGCAATCCCCATATTCTTGGCCGCATACATCTCCTGATTGCCTCCCAAGTCAACCAGACCCTTTCCTCCTTTAAAGATCTCCCACATCAATAGCTATTAAAAACTGCTGATGATTAAGCTGCTGATAAAACCTGCTATCTTCCAATGCCTTATATAAGTATTTCCCCCTCTCTTCTTTGTGTCTGAAACACTCAGTACTGACAACTCCGTTTGTATTTATACAATACTTGGGGGTGTTATACCTGCCTCCTTAACAATGCCACAAGCTCCTTAAGAATCTTTTCTTTTTTTTTTTTGAGACTAAGTCTCACTATTTTTGCCCATGGAACCACAGGCTCTCGTTGCCCGGGGTACCATAGACTCAAGCAATCCCCAGTCTCAGCTTCCTAGGTAACTGGGATTATGGCTGCACACCACCACGCCCAGCTATTTTTTTGGAACTAGGTTTCGCTACGGGCCCTTCTCAGTCCAGGCGGAACTCGAACCACGATCCCTAGCCCCGGCCACTTCATAGGCTGAAGTTTACAGGCACGAGCCACTGTGCCCGGCTACAAGCTCCTTAAGAATGAGATCCAAGTCTCATTATATATCTGTCAGTATAATTTTCAAAGCCTAGCACTGTGTACTCGACCTGTGTATTCACTAAAGAAACAAATCCAGGTGTGCTCTTTCCCAGTCCATCTTATCCCTCTTCTCACAGCATCCTGGGGACTAGGCATCAGACTCACCTTGAGCTTCTACCTCCCTTCCTAAGTGAAGTTCCTCCTGTTCCCAGGACAAGGCTCATCACATCCCTCTCCCACACCAAAACCACACTTTCCATCTCCCAGCTTTCTGCTCCCATCCTCTCCTTCATGCCACAATACCTTGAGGATAAATTCAGGCTCCAGGGAGGCAAGTTCACGACAGACATCAAGGAGGGTAGGGCCTTCTAGGCCTTCTTCTTTTGCTACCACAGCAGAACACAGCATGTTCATTAGAATCAGCTGGGGGTTGGGAAAGAGGGGGAAACAAGGAAATGGACCATAAGAACCAACTCAAGCATCTACTCAGGCCAACTTTCAAAAAATAAAGAACAGAGGAATAGATTCCAACATTTGGAAAGAGATCTATTCCACCAAGAAGTTAGAATGTGGTATTTAGCACTGAAAAACAAGAGCAGAGTGATGTCTGCTCCTTCTTTTCCCAGGTATGGAGGGGATCTGGTCTGGCCTTTTGTCTCCACTTCTCTAATCCTCACCAGCCCTCCTGCCCACCCCCACTGATGGAAGTATAGAATCTCCAAGTATGGAATCTTACCTTTTTTTCCTGAAGGACCTGATCAGTGGGCCCAGGCTGAGATTCAGCATCCCCAAGGGTCAACTTCAAATCTGTCCCCTCCATCTCATCATCTTCTTCCAAGTTCAGGCTATACAAAGGCATTTGAATCTTTGTCCATTCATTCTCTTCTGGCTTTTGCTCTTCTGAGAAGGACGAATGACCCTGGAGATAGTGGCTGTTATAAATCATGGTGCATACCCTGAGATCCTCAAACACATCTACAGAAGCTCTTAGAGAGAGGAAGTGTCCACTTTTATCCACTAGCAGCTGAACTCCTCTCCCTTCTCACTGTCACACACACTTTCCCTACTTGACCTTTTGAGCCTTCGCTCAGATGCTTCGTGATCTTCCCGTTTTCATCTCCTTGTTGATGTCACAGTCTGGGAGCCTTAGTGATGCTATTAAGGTATTTTAGAGTTAGGAAAAACAGGGCTCCAGCTCAATCACCCAGTAGACTTACTTACCCTGCTTAACCCGAGCCTCACTACAGTTACCCTGTGAGGTCGACTTTCACTGAATTCACTTAAAGGTGAGGCATGAAGACTCCAAAAGTTTAGTCTTGCCAAAAATTGTAGTTTGTAATTGGCAGAGATAGCACAGGACTTGGATTAGCCCTTTCCTTCATCCCTCAGTCTGCATCCCAAATCCATACATAAGAAATGTGTCTGTCTTCTAAAAGTTTCAGATATGTGTGCTAAATGTGCTTATGCAGATGTGTGTGAGTGGGTGTGTGTTTCCATAAGCACACATAGGCAAGTGGACTCAAGCGCCATCTCATGCCCAGTATCATGCTGGCTCTCCATCTGATGAGGGGTTTTTTTACTCTAGGATAGGGCCTGTTTTTACTCTGCTTTGACTAGAATATCTGAAATAGATCTGCAATAAAAATAATATTAAAGAAGACAGCCCAGGGGAAAAGTGTGCCCCAGGGAGAGACGCTGAGGAAAGAACATACACAGATACAGAGCAGGGAAACTGAGGCACTGAATGCTAGGAACAAGCGCATCCACAGACAAGACCAGATTCAACAGAAGTGATTAGGGCTATTACCAAATTTGCATCCTGAGCACTCTCTGGGGTAGAGATGGATTTCAGGGTCTTGGGGTCGGTCAGGAGGTTTATTTTCTCAGAGAGGCACTCAGCCTTCCAGGACCCAAGCTCAGAGAGCAAAGAGCTGCTGGTGTTCAGCCTGCAGAGATCAGCTTGCATCAGGGGAGACATCTGGAAGCACTGGAGTAAGGGGCTGGTAGACACTGAGGTCTTAAGCAGAGGAAGAGTGATTGAGCACCGGTTCTCTGAGGAAAGGATATCTGAGCGGACAGACAAATGCCCCTGTGGTTTCCCCATGATCTTCAGGTCAGGAAGCAAGGCCAGGCACCGGTTCTCCAAGGATAGGATGTCTGGAGAGGCAGACATGTGCCCATGTGGTTTCTCCATCCTTGCAGCCCTACTGGTATAGGCCTAGAAGAGAGGGACAGTGATGAGCCACTCACTGTACTGGGAATGCATCTGCTCTGGAAGCAACTCTCTACTCTAACCAGCCTGGTAATACCCATGACTTATAGGCAGGAAACAACCAACATGTCTTTTCTAGGACTGGGTACACCTAAGAAATATAACAGGAAAGGCTGGGCATGGTGGCGCATGCCTGTAGATGGCAGCCAGGAAGCCACGGCTGGGGCCAGGGATCATGGTTCAAGTCCCGTGGGGGGCTCATCGCGAGACCTAGTCCCAAAAAAATAGCTGGGTGTGGTGGTGCGTGCCTGTAAGCCCAGTTACCTGGGAAGCTGAGGCTGGGGATTGCTTGAGTCTGTGGTACCCCGGGCAACGTGAGCCTGGGGTTCCATGGGCAAAAATAGTGAGACCTAGTCTCAAAAAAAAAAAAAAAAAAAAAAAAAAAATACCAGGGAGAGGAGCTGGGAAAAGTAAGCCAGAAGTTTAAGAATAGGGCATTTAAACAAAATAAGAGCTGGAGAGGAAAGAGCATGCCCTGGGGATATTAGTATGATTCCTTAGAATCTCCACTATGGGCTGGGCACAGTGGCTCATGCCTGTAAGCTTCAGCCTACAAAGCGGCCGGGGCTAGGAGTCACGGTTTGAGTCCCACCTGGGGCCCGTAGTGAGACCTAGTCCCAAAAAAATAGTTGGGCGTGGTGGCGCACGCCTGTCATCCCAGCTACCTGGGAAGCTGAGGCTGGGGATTGCTTGAGTCTGTGGTATCCCGTGCAACATGAGCCTGTGGTTCCACGGGCAAAAATAGTGAGACCTAGTCTCAAAAAAAAAAAAAAAGAAAAAGAAAATCCATGAAAGACAAAAGTATTTTTCACAGGAAAATATGAGCATATACTGTCACTGAATTTTCAGGGAGTCCATTCATGGATCTCCTGAAATCTTCATTTACTGCAAATTTATATTGCCTAGGAGAACACCTAAACTTACATCACTAGGAGTGTATTTACTTACTTGGACAAAAACACTTATGTCCTACTTACATGTAAGGATTTTAGAAATGTCTTTTGATAAGTCAATTACTTAAAGCTCAATATGCAGAGTTTATGAACAGGAATATGGAATACTTCCAACCTAATGGGCTGATAATCCAAGACTAGTGAAGGGGTTCAGAACAGGCCTCCCCTAGATGTGCCAACTTGGCATGAGGACTTTCAAGCTGAAGGCAATCCTGACCTCTTAACCTACCTAGAAAAATTTAGATAAGGAACCTTGCCCATAGTGAAAACTATTATTAGAAATAAATTTTTATGAACTTGCTGTATGGCATCTGTTTTTCTCACTATCCTGTAATTTACTCTCCTCCCCTTTGAAGTGCCAGGTCCCATCCCTTGGTTCATGGTGGCATGCACATTTCCTTTTGCCTGTCTTCAGAGCCCTCATGTCTACTTGGATTCTCCAAACATATAAAATGACAAACTCCATCATGGAAGGCTGTGGTTACCTTGTCACCTGTAGCTACTTGGAAGAACTTTGACAAAAAGGAAGGAAACCAGGCTGGGCATGGTAGCACATGCCTATAGGTGGCAGCCTAGGAAGCAATGACTAGGGCCAGGGATTGCGGTTCGAGTCCTGCTTGGGGCAAAAACAGCGAGACCAAGTCCCAAAAATATAACGGGGCATGGTGGCACGCACCTGTAATCCCAGCTACCTGGAACGCTGAGGCTGAGGATTCCTTGAGTCTGTGGTACCCCAGGTAATGTGAGCCTGCAGTTCCACAGGCAAAATAGTGAGATCTAGTCTCAAAAAAAAAGGGAAGGAAACCAAACTATACTCAGCTTCTACTTCATACAGACATGTGTACCATTTGCCTTACATGTATCTTGCCAGCTCTACCCTGTGGAATGAACATAAATTTACTGCACATTGCACATCTTGTCAATTGCATATTTGCCATCATAATCATACTGTTCATATAGATTTTAACAAACAAAATATTTTTATCTTAAAAACAAGAATGTCCAGGCATGGTGGTGGGCACCAGTTGTCCAAGCCCCGGGAGGCAAAAGGCTTGGGATTGCTTGAGTTCTCTGGTTCACGACTACCTGGGGCAACATAGTGAGACCTAGTCTTGAAAAAGCAGCGGGGCGTTGTGGTGGGTGCCTGTAATCCCAGCCACCTGGGATGCTGAGGTTGGGGATCGCTTGAGTCCGCAGTACCCCGGGGCAACATAGTGAGACCTAATCTCCAAAAAATAAATAAACAAAATAAAAATAAAAACAAGAATGGATATATGGATCCCTGTCTAATCAAAAGACAAGAGCAAATGTCACCTGAATTATATTATATAGATGCTGTTTTTAAAAAGGTACTAGCCAGGCACGGTGGCTTGTGCCTGTAAGCTTCAGCCTGTGAAGCAGCTGGGGCTAGGGATAGTGGTTCGAGTCCTACTCAGGGCAACACAGCAACCTACTCCCAAAAAATAGCTGGGTGTGGTGGCACGTGCCTGTAATCCCATCTACCTGGGAAGCTGAGGCAGGGGATTGCTTGAGTTCGTGGTACCCCGGGCAAAGTGAGCATGCGGGTCCATAGGCAAAAATAGCGAGACCTGTCTTTTATCAATTTTATTAGTAGATCAGCAAAAAATCCTTCAAAGGTAAAGGGAACCTTTATCCAACCTTACCCAACACCAGGAAGGACAGTGGAGATCCCTTGAATTTAACCACATTACCGTGGGATTTGCCCACATGACACCAGGAATGCTGGCATCTGGTCCCTATACACTTCCCTCATGTCTTTGCACTATATGAAGATCCAAGGAAAGAAAAAGAGTGGGGGGGGGGGGGACTCAGAATT
>PVHY01034811.1:0-10194 GCA_004024945.1 Uropsilus gracilis | reverse complement strand
ACTAAGATATGCAAGAAAATGGACCAAGATAGCTCCCTCACACCATGTACAAAAATCAACTCAAAATGGATAAAAGACTTAGAGGTCAGACCTGAAACCATAATATACATAGAGGAAAACTTGGGTAAAACCCTTCAGGAATTACAATTCAGAAATCCCTTTCTGGAAGCATCTACAGATGGCAAAAAATGAAGGAAAACATAAACAGATGGGACTATATCAAACTAAAAAGCTTCTGTACAGCAAAAGAAACAACAAAAAAAACTAAAAGAAGCCCAACCAAATGGGAAAAAATTTTTGCACTCCACAATAGTGATAAGGGTTTAATAATGAAGATCCACAAAGAACTCACACAACTAAACAAAAGCAAAATAAAAGGCCCAATCAAAAAATGGGGAGAAGAACTAAAAAGACACTTCTCCAAAGAGGAGTTACAAATGGCCAACAGACACATGAAAAATTGTTCATTATCACTAGCAATAAGGGAAATGCAAATCAAAACCACAATGAGATACCACCTTACACCAGTAAGAATGGCCCACATTCAAAGAACAAGTAATAACAAGTGCTGGCGAGGATGTGGAGAGAAAGGAACACTCTTACATTGCTGGTGGGAGAGTAAACTGGTCCAACCTCTATGGAAAGGTGTGTGGAGGACCCTCAAATTAATGAAAATGGATCTACCATTTGACCCAGCAATTGCTATCTTGGGAATCTACACAAAAGAGACCTCAATGTGGGTACAAAGGGACACCTGTGTCCGAATGTTTACCGCAGCACTATTTATAATTGCAAGGACATGGAAGCAACCCAAGTGTCCCAAAACAGACAACTTGTTGAAAAAAATGTGGTATTTATACACAATGAAATACTACTCATCAATTAAGAATGACAAATTAGACGACTTCTTGACAACATGGATGTACTTAGAAGAAATCATACTAGCAGAAACAAGTCAAAAAGAGAAAGACAGAAGTCAAATGGTCTCACTAATATATGGGACATATTGAAGAAAAATAAATAAATAAAAGTCATGAGGAAAAGACAAAACAGGCAGAGCACCAAACTGAAGCACACAACAATGGACAGAAGGGAAAGGGGGAGGGGAGAAGGGGGGGCTAATCCCTGGGATTGCAAAGATGTGAAATTTACATATAAATAAAAAATAATTTAAAAAATATTGAGAGTTTTATTAAGTTGAGAGTAGAAAAAGAAAAACAATAAATGGTAGGATTTGCCCACTGTTGGTTCCAAGACAAAAGAAACTATGGAGAAAGAGTATAAGAGGACTTCAAGAAGAAATGCCCTCAGCTGACAATTAGCAAGGCAATGAAATTCAAACCTACAACTGCAAGAAAATAATGTGACCAACAACCTGAATGAGTCAGAAAATACATTCTTCCCTAGAATCTCAAGAAAAGAACCCAGCAGACACCTAAATTTTAGTTTTATGAGACCATTAGTAATGGATTCAGAAACAAAAGAATCTCATATCTCATTGTGATTTTTATTTGCATTTCTCTGATAATAAGTGATGGTGATCATTTTTTTAATGAGTCTGTTGGCCATCTTTTGAGAAGTCCCTAATTTTCTTTGAAGAGGTCCCTGTTTAGCTCTTCTGTCTTTTTGTTTGTTTGTTTGGTTGTTTTTTTTCTTTTGTTGAATTGTTTGAGCTTTTTGTATAACTTTGAACACTGTCCCTTGTCAAATGTATGGTGTGCAAATATTTTCTACCATTCAGTAGGGTGACTCTTCATTTTGTTTACCATTTCTTTAACACTGCAGAAACTTTTTAGTTGGATGCCATCTGAGTTGTTTATTTTCTTTGATTCCCTTGCTGCTTGAGATGAATGTGCACCAATGTTTCTGAAGTTTATGTAATGGACTATTTTGCCATTCATTCCTTCTATATGTTTTATGGTTTCATATCTTAAATTCAAGTTCCTTATTCTGAGTTTATTTTCTCAATTTCCTTGCTCATGATTGGTTTGTTTAGGTTTTCCATTTCTTCCTTATTCAGCATTGGATCATTATATACTTCTAAGAATCTGTCCCTGTTATTTAAGTTATTGAACTTGTATGCATATAAAAGGATGTAGCAATCTTTATTATCCTCTGAATTTCTGCAGTCTGTTGTAACTTCTACTTTCATTTTTCATTCACTTTTCATTCTATTTAGTTGTTTTCTCCTTTTTCCAGGTGAGCTTAGCTAGCATTTTGTCAATTTTGTTTAATTTTTTCAAATAACCAGCTTTGGGTTTTGTCACGGACCAGCCATGCAAGGAAGACCGCTAAGTACCAGGCTTCAGATGGACAGGAAAAACTCAGGCAGGTGAATGATGATCACAGACAAGAACTCAGTGAGCAGTGGAATCTGCTGGTTTATTTTAGGTTTTCAGGCCGCTTTTATATTGTTTAAACGAGCTACTTCAACATTCCACGAGGAGGGGCATTTCATGAGTACGTGAGTGCATTATCTCAGTGAGAAACAGGAATGAGCGTGTGAGGGTAATTTCATGAGCGCGTGAGGGTAATTTCATGAGCGCATGAGGGCAATATCATTGGAAGACAGAAATCAATATCTTAACAGAAAATATATTATCATTAGATACTACTAAACATTCCTAAGCAATCATTTTTAGGGAATCAGGATAACTCAGTTGGTTACAGGTCACCCAAGGTTATTCCTTGACTGTAAAGCTTATCTAGTTTATCCAGTTCTCCTTACCTCGAGCTCATTACTAGTATTTCAATGATTTTTCACAGAGAATTTAATTAAATAAAGAATCTGACGACTGGGCCCCCAAATCTTTCTTAATAATGATGCAGTTCATGACTTCAGCACTCCTACACCTGGGGTCTGGGGAGCTACGCCCTTAGGGTCCCCTGATTTCTCAGGTCAGCTCCCAGTTTGTTCCTCCTGCGGGGGGCAAAGAGCTTAACTTGTAAAAGGTTTAAATTACAAGTTTCTCATCTCTGCGATGGGCCCCCATAGGGTTTCATTGATTTTTTTGTCATTTTTGTGTGTGTTTCCTTTACTTCTTCTCTAATTTTTATTATTTCATTCCTTTCACAGGCTTTTGGATTTTTGAGGTTTTCTTTCTAGTTCCTTAAAAGTCAAGGTTAGTTATTTGACTCATTCTAGTTTCTTGAGGTGAGCCGCCTTTGTTATATACTTCTCTCTTAGTTCTGCTTTTGCTATATCCAATATATTCTAGAAAGTTGTCTTCTTTACCATTTGTCTCAGGTATTTTTTAAAATTTCTTGTTTGATTCCTCATTAAACCATTAATAAATTAATCTCATTACTGCTTATTCAGTAGTGTTTTGTTCCATCTTCATTTACTTTTTGTAGTTGATTTCTGGTTTAGTTCCTTTATGATCACAGAAATATTTGATATGAATTTTATCTTCATTAATTTCTAGCTACTTGTCTTATAATCTAACATGTGGTCAGTCATGTGCACTTGAGAATAATACATATTTAACTTTTTGGTCATACAGTTCCCTGTGTCTATTGAATCCATGCATTCTTGTTCTTTGCTTAGTATGATAGTGTCCTTATTTTACTTTCTGTCTCAGTGATATATCCATTGATGAGATTATGGTTTTTAAGTCTCTTACTGTATATGTATTTACCCAATGTCTATTTTAAGGTTTGATAGTAATTGATGTATTTTGGTCTTACTTTGTTTGGTAAGTATATATTGTAAAATGTTATGCTGTTTTCCTGATTATTGTTCCCTTAGTCATTATATAGTGTCAGTGCATTTCTTGTTAAATTTTTCAATCCAGAAGTATATTTTATGTGATATAAGCATGTCTGATCATCCCTTCATTTGGAGGCTATCCTTTCACTTTTAGTATCTGTCTATTGTTTATACTTGGAATTTAGATGTGCTTCCTAGAGGCAGTGGAAGGTTGGATTCTGTTTCCTAATCTAACTGTATACTCTGTGCTTTGATTGGTAAATTCAATCTATTAACATTTAGAGTATCAATATATGAAACTTTGCTACTGTCATTTTGTCCTTATTTTTGTGGTTCTATTTAATTGCTTTCTCGGTTCTTTGTGTTTATCCCCCCCACTTTGCTTTAAATAGTAATGCTTCATTTAATATTTCTTGGAGAGGGATTTCAGTAGTTGTAAATGCCCTAAGAGTCTGTTTGTCTGAGAATACCTTTATTCTTACCACTTATCTAAAGAAAGCATTGTAGGATAGAGTATTTTGGGCTGGCAGTTTTTGTCTTGGAATATTTTAATTTGTTATACATTCTCTTCTTTTTCATAGTGTTTCTTCAGAGAAGTCAGAAGTTAGTCAAACTAGGTTGCCATTATAGGTTATCTGTTTTCCCCATCAACTTCAATAATTTTTCCTTGTCTTAGACTCCTAGAAGCATGCATCTTGCTATAGGTCCTCTTTTGTTTAGGTAACTTGGTGTTCTTTTAACTTTCTTAATTTACATGTTCAGATCCTTTCTCAAGTTCATGAAATTTTCTTCAATAAGTCTTTAAATTCTTATTCAGTACCTATCTTTCTCTCTTTTCTTTTTCTAGGATCCATATGATTATTATATTTCCTTTTATCATAGTGTCAGATAATTCTCAATGTGTTACTTCACTTGTTTCCCCCTTGTAGCATATGGGTCCTTCTCTCCTAGTGTTCTGGGCAGTTGCCAGTTGGTGGGAATAACAGCTGGTTACTTATTGGGACTGAGTGATGCTGGGATATCTCCCATTGGCCCTTATGTCACTTTCCCTATTTGCAGCTTGTTCAGTCTTGGGTTAGCATGTGCAGATTACTGGGGTGCTCAATCTCATTCTCCTTAATGTAGTCTACAGTTGGTAGGTCATCCAGGCCTAGACAGGAGGCATGACTAGAAAGACAGGTCACTTGTGAGCTCACCCCAATGTTCATTATGGTGGTCTCCAGTTAGTGGGTTGTCTGAATCTAGATTTAGTTTCCATTTCTTCCCATCTTCTTTGGGTCTTAGAAAAATTGATGTTTTTCCTAATAAGTTTTTTGAAATTTGCATTTGCTTAATATTCATTTATTTAAGACCCTTTTAATTAATATCACATCTATAATATCTTGAGCTATTTTAACTTTTATTTCCTATAAATCTTGAAAGGGAATGATATTCATTCCTTCCAATGCATGTTCTAAGCAAATTCATCTATAGATTTCCTTACTGCAACTGCTCTGCTATTCCTAAGTAATATGCCTTTACTCTGTATCTCTTTTGTGGCTCTCTTTAACTTTGCATTATGGATTTCTGTCATAATTCAATTCATGCTGTCAAGTCACTGCATAACTAGCTTGCCTCTCTGGAAGACCTTTCAGGGAAGCCATACATTCATCATAGTCAACTACACTCTAATTTTTCAAGACACTGACAAAGCTTTCATCAATCCGGTATATGTTAGATGTAATAGAATCAATCTTGTTTTTTAAGAATTTATTTTTTCTAGGTAAAGTGTCACCACATAAGGTCCACTTCTTGATACTTAATTAGTAAGAATCATAACAGACTTTTGAAATTCATATTGTACCACTAAGTGTTCCAATGACCTATTGGAGAGCATGTTAAAATAGATTGGAGTTTTCAATTCAGCAATTTGTTTCAATATTGTTGTTAAAAACTAGCAAGACCACAGGAATGGCTCTGATCCTCAGAATGCTTACTAATGCAACCAATACTTCCTTCAAAATTTCTATATATATTGATAAATTAATTGGCATCCTGCAAGACAAATGTCCCATAGAAAAAATTAGCAAGCACACTGATTCACATTTCATTTTTCATACTTTCCAAGAGAGATACTAAATATGAAAGTAAACTTGAATAAATTTTTAATGACTGTAAATATTCTCTTTCAAGCATCACAACCTAGAAAGACATGGAAAATAAATTTGGTTAATGTATCAGCATCATAATAACATATATGAGAGACCCAAGAATCCCCCAAATTCCATCATTTTAAAGGGATCACTTCCCTTAACAATGAAATGTATCTGTCTTCAGGCTGAAAGATAACATCTGTGAAGCAGCAACTAGCAACATTTTAGAGCTAATAATGTCTAATTGAGACATTGGATAGAATATGGCTGTTATGCCTAAATTATTAAGAAGTCAATGTTAGCTTATGGCTTCTAAACAGTAAAGTGTGTCATGTTGACTCAGGAAAATGTTAAATTTGGGAGAGGTAAATTCCAGGAGTACAGAATAGCTTAAGAGGGACAATGAGATTAGCTTCTGAGCCAGTGGGTTGTACTCACAGCAAATGCATGGTACAAGGTATAGTTTACCAGATCCCACCCTCTTACATCTTTAGTAGAAGGCTGATGGGAAATAAACATAAATCTGGGTTTTGTAAGTTAAATTGCTGGAGGTTGGGGTGTTAAACCATGGGTCTTCTGTAGTTAAACCGGTGGCAAGGAGGGGTAACTGAGAAGTATGCAGCTTGCCCACATGTAGCTTCCATTTGGACTCCAGTCTCCTATCAGTGTACACTAGGACACTGTGGCAGGGCAGATGACATCTGGCCATGTACTGGCCAACATGTCAATAATCAATTTCTCTCTCTGCCTATCTCTCTCATGTATATTCCTATATTACTGCAAGTCAAACAAAAATTGAAATACTCAAAATTATGTGCGAATCAGTAGCACACAGATACATAGAGCTTGATCAAAGCTTTAGAATTTTATGATCAGTATAAGATAGCACAGTTCTCTAACCATTTCAAAATGTAGTTTTGTTTATGGAACACTGGTGTTTAGATGTCCCTAAAAGTCACTCAACCAGCAAAGAATTGTCTGGTGTAGGGTAAAACTTGAAAGTCACCAGAAATAGCAAAGCATTCAGAGTTCTCTAAAATCAAAAACTAGATGATTAGATTTTACATTTTCAAAAATAAATCATGTAATAATACATTTTGTTTTTATATAATTGCTAGCTTTCCTAGGAATTCAATCTAAACAAAATGTATATCCCTGAATATGCCAGGCCATCAGTGTTTAATAAGATCTAGTAAACATGTCTAAGTGTTAATGAAAGTGTTGACCAAAATAAATCAAGAAGGTCACACTTACATGTAAAGCTTAAAGCAAGAAAAGAGTCCAAAGGAATAAAAAGGTGAAAATGTTAAGAAGTCTTTAGACACAGCTTTGTATTTTATGTGGAACAGTCTCTAAGTAGTCATAAAATTCTTATTGTTTAGCCACTTAAAATTCAGAGCATATAAAAGCATATTTAAAATGCTTAAGTTCACCTCTAATATTTTTCAACTAATACAGATTTTATATTAATTTGCTATTGTAGAAATCTTAGGGTTTTTTTTCCATAAAAAGCAGTTCACAATTTACATCATTAAATTTACTAAAGACACCAATTTTATCTGCAAGCTATTGTCAGGAATGTTGAATCATTAAAATGTTTTCAGTCATTTATTTGTAGGTTAAAAAAGGTGCTGAGAGTTCAAAGTGCTTTCAACAGTAGTTTTCTTAAAAATTATCAAGAATGTGGCCATTTTCTATATACTTAAGAATATTAGAAATGTTTGTTATAATGCTGATTCTCTTTATCAAACATACACAATTGCCTTAAGTAAAACCTGTGTTTTAATAAGTCTGTTATACTTCTGACACATAAGCATTCCAGTGTATTTTTCTGAATCTAAATCAGTTTCATAGAGCTGGAAAAATGGTCTTAATACTGCCTTCTTAAAAGATTATATGCTGCATCACCATTGCTTAGGAAATGTGTTATTTATTTATTTATTTATTTATTTATTTATTTATTTATTTATTTATTTATTTATTTATTTATTTTTGAGACTAGGTCTCGCTATTTTTGCCCATGGAACCACAGGCTCTCGTTGCCCAGGGTACCACAGACTCAAGCAATCCCTAGCCTCAGCTTCCCAGGTAGCTGGGATTACAGGTGCGAGCCACCACACCCAGCTATTTTTTTGGAACTAGGTCTCACTACAGGCCCCAGGTGGGACTCGAACCACGATCCCTAGCCCTGGCCGCTTCATAGGCTGAAGCTTACAGGCACGAGCCACCGTGCCCAGCCTGGAAATGTGTTATTTTTAAATAGAGATTTTCAGCCTTCACTTTAGGCCTGGTAATATGTATTGTACCAAGTTACCCAGGTTATTCTTGTGTAGAGTAAAGCTTGAAAGTCACCAGAAATAGTATATTTGAATAAATAAAAGAAGAAAGGAATAGTTTTCACTGTTTCCAATGTCATTAGCATAATATACTCTAATTTTCCAGCTACTCATAATAGTTTCCCTTCGATAACATAAAACACAGATTTGCGTAAGAGTATAATTTCTTAGAATAAAAGCAACAATTATCAGTCATTGAAACTCCATATCAAAATATGTTCACACATTTTTTGAGTGGTCCTTAAGGAGACCCATGAGGCATAACATTAGTTTTAATCCAATAATATATTATTTATATAACAAAAAGACATCTAAACTCCAGTTGTCTCTGAGGGTTCAAAGTGAATTCAGAAGACCTTGACACTTTAAACTAGTTTGTGCCAATTATTTTTAAAACATTAACTTTAAAAGTGTTTTTGTAACATTAACATTCACAGCAAAACGTTATATTTTGATATGTGCTTACCCATGTTACTCCATTTTGTGTATGCTTCCATTAAAATAAATATTGAATAAGTAACTTAACAATTAGATGTTTATGCCATGTCTATTTTACCATCCTTTGCTAGTAAAAATATTATTCTACATCATTTTGACATACTGTTTTTGTTTAGTTATAGCAGAGACAATATTCACATTTAATTCATTAGGGATTTCAGGTTGACCAAATTTATCTGTTTTTTTAAACTAATAATAAATCATTTTACTGATAGCTTAGGCAATTTTTTGTCCATTTATTATTCTATATGTAACCTACTTGATTTTCTAAATCAATCCTTATTTACAAAAAACTTCTTTTCCCCCTTCCATGGCACAATACTATAGATTTTAATTCCTCTAGATAAAAGACAGTATCCGGAAAAATAATCAAAACACAACAGAAAAATTAGCAAAGTATTTGGTCACATATAGGAGGTAGTCTATCTAAATGATAGACTTTGTAATTTTTAATTACAAAGTCTTTGTAATGTCTTTGTAATTTTTTAATTTTGGAAGGTTGATCTCTCTCCCAACTTCCTTTCTGTTTGTACCTATTACCTTGATCCCCATTCTGTGAGTCACTGACTCAGTCAATATTAGAAAAAAATCACCTTCCCCAGGTTGTCTGAATAAGTTAGCTAGAGGGAAACTAATTGCCTATCAGGAAAACATCACACATAGCTAACCAAATTCCCCATCCCACCAGTTCCATCCCACCTGACCAAACCCTTACTCCAGGACCAGATAAAAGGACAAGCCCATGCCACAAATGGGTGGCTCTCCCAGCTACTGCCATTCACTGTGTGAGATACCACCTCAATACCTTTCTCCAATACAGAGCCTGTTTCTCCAGTAGTCTTCTGTCTCTTCATTTCTTCCTTCATCTCCAATGTTCCCCCTTTCCAAAAACCTAACAAATTCTATAGTTGTACTGCTTTTAAAAAGCATGTCATTTGTTATTATAACTAGTAAACTGGATTGGACACATGATCTCATATATAAATTCCATGGCAGTGTTTATGATTCATTCACTTTTATGTAAAAATAAAATTCTTGTTTCTAGAAATTTCTGATATTTATTTCTACATTTCAATGTTTTGAAAACTTTTGTTGTTGTTTTAGTTAAATTAATGCAGATAATATGCTATTTATAAAACCCATTTATAATATTTCACAGTATTCATTTATCACATCAAATATTCATTTTATCACCTATCAATGTGCGAGACATTGATCTACTCCACTTTTCAAATTTTAATGTACATATAAATGAGCCCTAAAATGTTTGAGTTCATGGATTCGAGACCCATCCAAGGCAACATAGCAAGACCTCATCTCTAAAATAAATAAATAAATAAATAAATAAATAAATAAATAAATAAATAAATAAATAAATAAATAAATAAATAAATAAATAAATAAATAAATAAATAAATAAATAAATAAATAAATAAATAAATAAATAAATAAATAAATAAATAAATAAATAAATAAATAAATAAATAAATAAATAAATAAATAAATAAATAAATAAATA
>PVHY01034810.1:0-10197 GCA_004024945.1 Uropsilus gracilis | reverse complement strand
CAACTTCTACAGGGCAAGTAGAATCTGAATCTACCCACCTCGTCCTGGTGCCAGGCTCCCCTTCACTCTGTCCCCAGCCTTCCTGGTGACATTCCTAGAGAAACTTCCCTGAAAACCTGTTTTTCAAGTTTCTGGGAGTTTGCAGAATATTCCTCTTACTCTCAAACTTAGACCGAGATCACCCTATAGTCACATAGTCGCTAGCCCCTAAATAACAATTTTCAAGTCTCGTTGGGTTATTAGAATATACTCCCCCTGCCTTATTGATATAAGGTACCCCTCATGTCTGCTCTATGCTTCAGCTCGAGTTAACATACAGGGATAGAGACCTGAGAGGAGTTTATTTTCACGTTCACCTACTTGAAATTTTTCATTGCCCTCCCCACAACGCGGGGGTGGGGCTGAGGGTCGGGGGAGAGGTTACTCTACCGATTGCCTGGAGATGAATTTCTATGAATATTTATTGATTTATTTTCTAGACTCAGCAGGGGAGCTGCAAATAAATTTAGTGCGTCCTTTAAGTAATTCCTTTTCTATGAGGCAAGATGTCATCTGAAACTTCTAAATAGGCATTTAATTAGCCCGGGTGCTGCTTCGGAACAAAACCTCCCGGCGAGAGCTTTGGGGGCGCACTGTATTGCAAAGAGGCGGTCGATATGCAGAATTGATGCGCGCCAGCCTTTGTCGCCTGCCCATTGTGCGGGCCGTGCTTATGAAGACTAATCCAATCATAAATTGCACCCCTGCGCCAATCAGAGCGCCCAGAGCCTCCGGCGAATGAAGCTCGAGTAGAGAACTTTGTTGAACTTCATTGTCAGAGCTGTCACTTTTCAAAGCGCTTTAACCGGCGGGCCACTATAAAACCATCACCTCGCCGGGAGCACCACGGAGGACTCGCAGACGCCCTAGCGGGATCGGTACTTGCAGACGTTTGCTAAGCCCTTAGAGAGAGGGCACCGCGGGGGCGTGAGGGGCGGGAAGCCCAGCATTTACCCTCCGGCCACAGGAAAAACAGGGTTATTTCGCCCGCCCCGAGCCTAACATGATGTTCCCCGGCCTCCTCGCGCCCCCCGCCGGGTACCCCAGCCTCCTGCGCCCCACGCCCACCTTAACGCTGCCCCAGTCCCTGCAGTCGGCATTCTCTGGCCACTCCAGTTTCCTGGTGGAAGATCTGATCCGCATCAGCCGGCCCCCAGCTTATCTGCCCCGCAGCGTGCCCGCCGCCAGTCTGTCGCCGCCTAGGCAGGGGGCCCCCGCCGTGGCTCTCGCCGACACCGGGGCTTCGGAATTAGGTTCCCCGGGATCCGGCAGCCGGCGGGGAGGTTCTCCGCAGAGCGCAGTCTCCCCGGCCAGCGAGCCCACGTTTCTGAAGTTTGGGGTGAACGCCATTCTCTCTTCCGCGCCCAGAACCGGTAAGTGCGCGCCGAGCTCTGAGGGAGGGATCCCTACAGGTGCGGAATCGCTTTGAGCTTAACTTCCGGAAGGCAGCGAGCCCCTAGGCAGACACCCGTAAGCGTGATTCCTGAAGTCTCACCTCGGGCGCCGTGAGACTTTGGTCCTTCCGGAAAGGAAGGCCCTCGGGTTGCCCCACCCTCAGAATGAACTTGAGCACCTGTAGTCTATAGTCCTCTAGAGCGCTGGGTTCCCCGCAGAGCCACGCTGCCACTGGGCACCTGCCTGTTTGCCCTCTTGCTTCTGGGAGCCAGATTTTACAGTTCAGGCAATGTGTTTACTAGTTTAGCTAGTATTAGGAACCTGCAAGTCCCCCCCCCCCCCCCGCTACCCCCCCCCCGTGGTCCTATTTATCTCGTCAGTGCCTGGGACGAGATTGGGGATGGGGGGGGGGCGACTCTGAGGACTTCTTAGGAGTGGGAAAGGGGAGGAAGGATTTCACAGATGAGAAAATGTTTGGAAAATTTTACTTTACTCTGTCAGTTTACTTTGAGGAAGATGCCTTTGAAAGCAGCGGAAAGTTTAGTAGCACCAAGTAGTCAATGAACTGTAAGTCAAGTATTTGACCAAATTTTTTTTATCTCTCCCTTTCCTTCCCTCCCTTTCCCCCTCCTTTTCTCCCAGAAACACCCCCAGCCTTGCTCCAGAGCGTCCCTCCCAAGACCTTCGCGTTTCCCTACTTCGAAGGCTCATTCCAGCCTTTCATCAGATCTTCTTATTTCCCAGGTAGGTCTCATCCCTCTTCCTTTCGGGAGACGGGGCGGTGCCCCAGTCTCAGCCCGCCGTTCCCTGCCCCAAACCATATTTCTCCGTCCACCCCTCGGGGTTACGATCTGGTTCAGAGGTTGCGAGGCGTACAACATTCACGAATCCGTCGCGCCAATTTGATGCCCTATTTAGCACAAGCAGTGACTGCTTGACACTTTGCACCAAGTCCCTGCTCTACAAATTAGCAGGAATTGTCATGGTCCCAATTTGAGGCGGTTCCCTTCCCGGCGTGGAGCTGTTGGCATCCCTTCACGCCGCCGTTTTCCCACAGAGTCAGTGCACTTGGCCACGATTCCCCCACAAAGGTTTCAGCACCATGACCAATTGGTCAGCTCCTCCGGGCAGCCACACACAGACCGGCCCTTTCCCCTCCACGCCGCCGGGAGACACCTACCAGCCGGGGCTAATTTCTCTTTAAGACCCATTCAGGGCTTCGGCCTTTTCACAAGACCACATGGGGTGCCCTCTTGTGTGGGATGCCTGGGGTCGCCCAGGGGGAGGGGTACCAGGTCCTCCCGTAACCCCAACCTTCTGTTTCCTCCCAGATCTCCCAACCTAGTCTCCATACCCTCCCCCACTGCCATATCTTTAAATATTGTGGGCGCTTGTAAAATTAAGTCGGAGGGAAACTCATAACTGGGCCCCAGAGTAAAGGAGAAACACCTTAAACAGGTTCCATGAGGCTTTCATCCTGGGATCCCGGTGGTGATTCAAACTATGGCTCAAAATCTCTGCAACTGGTCAAGACTCAGAAGTAGACAGAAGAGCCCCCATACAGAGAAGAGCGACTGGGCCTGGTCGGTGGGGGATGGGTAAAACCGCGACAGAACTCCCAAATATCAGGGAAGAAACAAGCAATTGATTTTTAAAAGGGGGAGAGAGAATTCACCAGCACCCCACCACCACCACCATTCATGCTGCTGCTGATAATGGAATTTGCTCCCTTTCTCCCTCATCTCAATGCTCTAACAAAAACAACCCGAGCTTTATAAATAGCTTTTCATGTCCATTTAATGAAAATGATTCGGAGAAGAGAAGCCTCTGCCATCAGTATTCTCCCAATGGTCTTGGCCTGCAGTTGTGTTTAGTTTGAAAGTGTAAATCTCTTTTGTCCCAGTAATATATGGCTTTCGCTGCTTGTCCTCAGTCTTTTTCTGTTAGTTCATTACTACACAATTACCATTCATGCTTCATTAGAGTCTCTGTTTCTTTTGGGTTTTTTCCCCCCTTCCTTAAAGCGAAACTCTCCCTCTTTTTATCATGCCAATACCCATTGGGAAGCGGTCAATGTGCTAATTAGCTGCCACTTTTCATGTATTCGGGTCGAATTCTTTACGTTTTGTGGGGGGAAGGGAGGAAAGATTAATATAAAAAGATGAATACTGATTGGATTTCTCAAAAAAAAAATCCAAAGAGGATTTTCTCCTCTCTATCAAATCAGTAAAGTACGTTTCATCCAAAGAATGCAATACCCGCCAAGGTGACAAAAACTTGGCGGGATGTGGGGTGGTGTGGAACCCAGTAACCTCAGTTGGACATTTAATTTTCCTTTTTCTAATTTTTTTCAGCTGCTATTTTAGCTGATATACTCAAGTTTGTTTCTCTGAAACCGTTGAAAGAAAAAAAAATGAAACAGGCTATTGTGGGGACTATTTTCTATGTTTCCGTGGTTTTACCTAATCCGAGTTTGCATGGTTGAAAAGAAAAGTTATTTGGGCGGAAAACGCCTTTCACTCTTGCAGTGGGTTCGTGGCCTATTCTCCAGAAGGAGAAAAAGGAGAGCTTTAAAGAGATGAAGGGATGGGGGGGGGGGGAGTAGTGAGGCTGCAACTTGCAACTGAGGGGCAGACACCGCCCATTCACTTGCTACCTCTCACCCCTACCGCTCCGCAGCGTCCTCCAGCGTGGTTCCCATCCCCGGTACCTTCTCCTGGCCTCTGGCCGCCCGCGGCAAGCCTCGCAGGGGTATGCTCCGCAGAGCCGTGTTCTCCGACGTGCAACGCAAGGCTCTGGAGAAGATGTTCCAGAAACAAAAGTACATCAGCAAGCCGGACCGCAAGAAGCTGGCGGCCAAATTAGGCTTGAAAGACTCACAGGTGACAGCAGTTTTCCCCACTCCTCACCCCTCTTTATCGCACGGTACATTCGAGAATTTTCTCTGAAACCCCTTAGCTCACGCTGGACGGATGGGAAAAGTAAGGTCTGCCAGAGGGATTAAGTGCCCCGTCGAGGCTCCTCACAGAGCCCGCTTCTCTCCGCCCTCTTCCCTCACGCCCTCCACCGCGCGCTTTTGGGCCAGGTGCCAGAGCGTGAGGCGAGGGGGAGAGGAGTTGAAGTGCGAGTGAGGATAGACTTGGCGGGACTCACTTCTGGAGGAGGGCGTAGCGAGTAAGGAGGGAAAGTAAGACCGCCTGCCCCACTCATCATCGCCCCGCAGGCAATTCTCCACTACTTGGGGGGGTGGGGGTGGGGGGCTCTGCTAACCTCTGGATCTTGCCTGACTTCTTTCCTCCGCATGTCCCAGGTGAAAATCTGGTTCCAGAACCGGCGCATGAAGTGGCGGAATTCCAAGGAGCGCGAGCTCCTGTCTAGCGGGGGCTGCCGCGAGCAGACGCTTCCCACCAAACTTAATCCGCACCCGGACCTCAGCGACGTGGGCCAGAAGGGCCCCGCGGACGACGAGGAGGAAGACGAGGGCCGAGCTAGCCCCCGCCACCACCTGGCTTTTCACGCGTGCTCGGACCCTCGGCACCTTCGGGACCCGCGGCTGCAGGGGGCGCTGCCGGCCTCGCCGGCGCACTCGAGTAGCCCCGGCAAACCTTCGGACTTCTCGGACTCCGACGAGGAAGAGGAGGGCGAAGAGGAGGAGATCACTGTGTCGTAGAAGCCCTCCAGCGCCTTGGCTGTTGTTTCTAAGTGCTTGAAGTTGACGAGGTGGCGTCCAGCTTGCGAGTTCACCGCCGCCCAGACGCTGCCACTCGCGAGTCTCGAGGCCGCGTGGTCTCAGGCGCGCTCTCCATGGCCCCGACTGACGTTTCCTCCCCCCCCACACTGCCTCCACGGCCCTCTCCGCTGGAGTTAAACTTTGGTCTTGGCACCAGCCTTAGCTCTTCCACGCGGCTGTCTAGTTTATGGCGAGCTCATTTAAACGCGGTGGGGGAGGGGAAAGCGGCTCTCCACCCCCACAGTCTAGGCTTCACTCCGAGCTGAGCCCTGTTGGTCTTTAGCACTGACGACCCTACCAGTAAGACAATTTCTAAGGAGGACAGCGAGTTACTATGAGAACTTCAAGCGTTTAATCCAAGATTTCGTGGGTCCCTCTACCTTTCTATGTTGGAGAGCAAGAGCTTCCCAGTCCACTCCAGACTCTGGTAACAGTCTTCCCATAGCAGTGCCACTAGAAAGCTTCAGGACTTCAAAAAGGAAACAACACCAACCTATGCCTTTGATACAAGGCACAACGTACATATAAATCTTTCTCGTCATCTTCCTAATTCTCTCTGGGTAAAGCAGTGAATTCTAAGTGGGGATGAATCAGACTTTGTTCTAAATGTTTGTTTTAAAACCTTTTCTTTATAATTTCGGGATTCCCTAGTATATGCACCAAGCACTCTTCTTTGTGCCCTTCTTTTATTTTGGGGGCAGTTTCGCTGAGCTGCAAAACTCCTGAGCACCGGGAGTGAAGTGAACAGAGGAAGACCTGCAGCCTCTATGATTTTTTCCCCCTGAACTTTGCTGTCTTTGCACAGCTTTTATGAACTGTACACTATTTTTGTACACATGCGTTGTATGGATATTTTATGCCAAGGTTATTGTGAATGACTATAAAGGACTGACTAGGTTTTCTTCTCATTTTTCTTGTCATGATTTTGAAACTTTAAAAAGGTAGTTGTTTAATTGCATAACTTATAAAGAAATACTTATTTTGTATTTTTACCATGTACAGATTTTATATATGTACATATGAACCAAATGAACAAAGGCTAAATAAAAAGTAGAATGAATATCATAGTCAAGAGATGTCATTGATTCACAGAATCTGAAAGGATTCTGGGCTGAGGTGAACTCGCAAGCTGGACTCCACCGCTAGATTGCGGAATCTAGTCTCAGTGCCACTGGAATTTAAAGGATAGCAGGTGTTCAAAAGCAGAGGGCATATGTCCAAAGTCACCTTGCTAGCTAGTGACCAAACTGGAGCTAGTGCCCATCTCAATCTCAGCCCAGTTCTTTCTCTGCCTCTCAGTGCCATAAAATAACCATATTTGCTGTGGTTGTAAGTAGTTTCAGTTCCAAGTAGCAACAAGTGGAGCAATAATCCTTACCTCCCCAGGACTGAATGACAGTCTAACAGAAATTAATGAAAGTCAAATTAAATATTTGAGCTTGCAATAGTTTCCCTTTTTGTCCTTGAAGGCATATTTCCTAGTCCCCAGGGAGGCTCAAAGTAGGTCTTGACTTCCGTGTATGAACTGATTTTATTGAGAATGTCATCTAAAGGCATGACTGATTCTGAGATCCCCAATGAAACTATTGAACTTTAAAGACTAGCTTTCAGCAGGAATGATTTACTTAATCAGGAACTCAGAGTAAAGAATATCAGGTTAGAATCTTAGCAGGGACTTTTATGTCCTTTGAGATGCATCTCTGCCACATTAGCCACAAAGTTCCACATATCTATATTACCTTAATCCCATAACTCAGCAGTCATGAAAATATTGTTAAGCTTAAATTTCAGTAGTTTGTATGATTTTAAAATGTGAATGTATGCTATTCTAAAGTAGTTCTTCAACTAGCTCAAACCCATGCTAGCTAAGCTCTTGTGTCCTCCCTCATGGACTTGTTGTCGACTTTGGTGATTACTCTTTGTGTATCTGTCTGTGTATGACTCATGGGAAATTGAAAAACACTTCCCATTAATATCATAATTATTTTCAAAAATTAATCATTTCTTCCTCAACACATGTGAAAGTACCTGGTTGGGTATCTTGAACTTCCTTGGCATTCAACTTAAGTTATTATCTTCCTTTCAGGAGAAACTGAGTGATTCAGGCTATGTTCTCCCTTTCTGCTATTTCAGAGACATCAGAGATAGGAGCTGGACTAGAAATGGCTCTTCTCCCCAGCAGCTTAAGGATCCCACCTACTTTAATTGCTGGGGTACAGGGAAAAATTGCCCCCACCTCATCTGGCTTCTTCTGAGGCTTGACAGATAAAAAAATTAACATAAGACAGATAAGAGAAACTAAAATATACAATGTAAATGGTATGTATGTAATGTAAACTAAAAAGTAGTGACATGTATGGAGAATGTACGTGACTGTAAATTCCAAAGTAAAATGGACTGGACCAGGGATATAGAGCCTGGTTAAGGGACCTGGATGTTAGTGAGATGGGGGAGGCTTCATATGAAAAAAGAGGTTGACCTCATCCTTTCACCCTGAGCGTAAAAAGATGAGCTTTTCAGATAGAGAGGTCACATTTTACTGATAAATCCACAAACAGCTGATAACCCTCAAACTGTATGTTCTGGGTCATAAAAAGGAAAGCAGTGATAGCTTCTTCTGGTAAGAAAAAGGGCAAAGCACAAAGAGCTTCTCTTAGCTTCCAGGACCATCACTGTTTTTTAAACTAATCATCAGTCTTCAAGTAGCGACTATGGATTTTCAGAGCCCCAGGGTCTTGATAAACTTTAGTATCCTATAGCAAGGTAACTCTGGAAAAGAGGCCCACTCTGGGCATATTGAGAAAAGCCTACTTGATCCTTTGGAAGGAGCCCACACAGTCAATAATTATTTTCAGATATAGAGATGTGTTAGTGTCTATACCTGGATCTAAGTATTCTGGGGCCACACCCACATTCATTCCAGAATTATTCACAAAAGTCAAAAGGTATTCACATCAATATTCTCAATAACTTCCATAATCGACATCCTACACTGGTGGATGATGGGTAAATATGATGTAGCATATATGCAATAGAATATTATTTGGTCTTGAAAAGGGAAGAAATCCTTTCACACACACATCACTTAAGCCTAACGACATTATACTAAGTGAAATAAGTAATAGAGACAAATAGTGTATGATTCCATGCCTAGGAGATGTCTAACATAGTCAAGGTCATAGCAACACTGACAGTAGAGTTGTGATTACCAAGGGCTGGGAGAAGTTGTGTTCAAGGGGTATAAAGTCTCAGTGTTCTTAAATAAAAACGTCAAGAGATTTGTTGTACAACTATGTGAATATAGTTAACACTGGTGAACTGTATAAAGTTTTTAAAAAAGATAAGCAAATTAGGCAAGTAACTTACATGTAGAAGAGTTAAAAATCCAGCAAAGGTCAAAATTATGGCAGGCAAATGAAAATTGTTGAGATAAACAATAGACTATTATATAGAATTCAAAGCAAGAACCATTGTCTAATATAAGGTTATTGTTAAAGTTCTATTAAAAAACCAAAAGCTAAGAGAAACCCAGGAGAGAAAAATATATTCTGGAGCTTTTTAAAGAAGTGTTTGCTATTCCTATATATCCACAAAGAACTACAAATACTGCATGTTGGTTTATTTTAGTGTCCTGTCAGCTAAGTATTGCAGTTGAAGAACATGTTTGTTTTGCACATAGTTCCAATGTTTCATGTGTAGTTGTTGTTTACACATTTTAAGTACCTGGTATGTGTTGGTAACTTAGTTAAAAGGGGGCACAGAAACACTCAGGGATCTAGACTACATGTCTGAAGTTATACAGCTCTAACCTAAGTTGAATGATTACTTAGGTTAATAAAAAAGAGAGACTAATTGATCAGGTGTTTAAAAAATCAAATTTCTTTAGTACGAAAGATCAAAATAGTTGAAAAGTTAAGAAAAAAGGGAATTTTTACTGAGCACCTATTCTGTGATAGGCAGCCAGTCTTGATCTTAAATGTACATAAGCTCAGGTGGGGATCTTGCTGCTTTGCACAATTAATAAAAATATTAACACAGGTGTTCCAAGGCAAACCATAATAATACCCAAAAAGATACCCTACATTTTGAACATTTCAGTTCAAAATGTTTGAAAAAAGTTTGCTTTAAAAGCATTCAATTAGATGAGTTTTGAAGACTAAATAAATATAAGCAAAGGAGAAAGCCCCAGACCTATGTAAATCTTCAAAGCAAAATTTTGTAGATGGCTTATTAACTTGTTTTTTCCTCAGATTTACTGAGATATAATTGACATATTGCATTGTACTGGCTCAAGGTGTACATATCATGATTTAATATATGTGTATTTGTTGCAAGATGATTACTAAAGCAGATTTAGTTATTGTCTCCTCACATTACTAATTCAGGCTTGATGAGTTCCTTACTATACGATTGCAAAGTAGCACTGTCATTATTTCTTTCATTGACTTTGTCCTGGAGAGATTCAGCCATGTTCACTGTACAGGGCATTAGTTAGTCTCTCAGCTCTTGCACACACTTCCTTAGTTAATGCAATATACTGATGTATTCTGTAAGATGATTTGGTAGCTTCTTCAGTTCTGGTCTGAAAGCAGCAACAACAGTTTTTAATATATTATTTCTATGTTTTAGAAACATAAAAAACATAAAAACACAGTTTAATTCTGTTTTTTAAGTCTCTGAACAACTGATCTTAAATTGTTAGTACAATTTAACTGGAAGCAATAAGACTGTCCCAAAATGGTCTGTTGTATAAGAACAATAAACATAAATTGCTAAAGTCAATAAAATTGAAGAGAAGCAACTTTTAACATATTTTGCTTCTTATTTGTAGTTCTATCCAATTTGGGAGTAGGGTTTAGAGGAATTCACATTCTTTTCTTTCATGAGTCATTGTCACTCTCTGACATATCACTCTCACCTTTTACTAGGCATCTTTAGAAGTAGACAGTTCAAAGCCGGGCATGGTGGCTCATGCTTGTAAGCTTCAGCCTATGAAGCGGCAGGGGCTAGGGATCGCGGTTCGAGTCCTGCCT
>PVHY01034809.1:0-10198 GCA_004024945.1 Uropsilus gracilis | reverse complement strand
TATTTTCGGGGAGGGGGAGTGGCCGGCGGCCGCTTCCAGGACCCGCCCAGGCGGCCGGTGCTGGTACCGTGCTGGACTAGTGCGCAGCTCGCTCCATGCCCTCGTGACCCCCGTTAATGAGGGAGCCACGGCCCTCGAGTGACCTGACTTCCGCTGCCTCTGGAGGGTGGGTGAGGCGGGTCGCGCCCGTTCAAGGGATGCGTGGGTCATCCTTGGCCCACACCGGTGGCGGTTCTGACATCTGCTGCCACCGTGCCGGCGCGGCTGGGCCTCACTCTTCCCCGTGCGGTGGGGAGGAGGAGTGGCCGGTGGCCGCTTCTGGGACCCACCCGGGTGACTGGCGCGCGCATACTGCACACCCAAGGGTTGGGGGGAAGAAGGGCCCCTTCCATTTCTCTCTTCCTACTCTAGCTAAACCTCAGTGGAACCAGAATATGTGCAACGCCAACCCCAACATAGAACGGGTGAGGGACCAGGCAAAAGTCCAGCCCACAGGCCTGAGCTGGACAAAACAGATGGACAACCAAGTGAACCAGTGCATGTAAGGCCAGAAAAAAACCGAGAGACACAATATCACCAAGTGCACTTCTACACTCCCCTGGCCAAGACCCGGGACTTCATTTTGGAGATGTGTTCAAGGAGAGCAACACACCTTCCCTTCATTACGGAGGAGAGGAGGATGACCAAAGCGGGTGATGGGCCCCACATCAAAATGGCAAACAGAAGTGGAGGAGATGATCTTCAAAGGACACTCGCAGAAGCATGAACTCACAGAGGCTTCTTGACCAACACTGACTGGGGGCAGAACCCCCTAAGTCCGACACCAGAGCCATAAGGATAAGCGGCAAAGTAATGGAGAGGGGATTGGATTGGAGAGGACGGCCTGCAGCAAGAAAACATGGACAGATCACAGATGAATGCAACTTGGCCACCCAACGCAAATTTAAGACTGAAAATCTGACATCAGGGTTCGCCTGGTCCCAACAACAACGCAGTCCCTCACCCAGAGAATAGACACTATCATAGAAAAGAGACTAAAGGACACAGCACAGCTAATAAACAACAGAGTGGGGTTTGAGAGAATAGAAGGGGCACCGGAGGGAGGAGGGAGGGGAGAAAAATAATAACACAGAGGTTGTAACCTAAAGAACAAAATTAAATAGTATTAAAAAATTATTATTCTCTTGGTGTTAGCAGGATTAAGGTCATTTAAAGATTAGGGTTAGTAAAGCAAAGTATTTTATAACAGGCTCCTGATAGGAGCCATTGAGTACAACAAATAGGGGATATTTAATAATGTTAGACCGAACCAGAAGTATTGCTTTATTTTTAGAAAGGATGAAAGTTTGTTATTTTAAGATTGAAGATTAAGAAAAGGAGGATAGGTGGACTTTAGAGATTTTTGAGAAGTACGAGATGTTCTAGGTATTCTAGGACATTTACCTTCACTGAAATTATTTTATGGGATGATCTAATAATAATGGAAGTTTCAAAGCAAGGGATTTGTCTTTAGAAAAGCAGACAAAGTTTGAAAAAGCTACTAGAGAAAGTTTGATTAAAAAATTAATGAGAAACAAAGATTCCTAATTGAAAGTTCCTCTATGAGATATGAGGGTTATCTGAGTTATCTGGAAGTCAGAAGGTGAGCATACACAGCATATATGCTAAACTAGGGGCTGATTGTGTGGATCCAGTATATTTCTTTAGTAGATTAAGACAATATTACAAATAAATTAATACCTTTCAGATGTCATATTGCTTTTTTGCTGAATAGATACTGGTCACAATACTTGTGGAAAATATTTAGGCGTCACTAGGATGGTTGAACAGCATGAATTCTGAGATTTCCTGTCAATAGTATATAGGTTTATGTGCAGCCCTTTAGGAATCTTCAGTTAACAACGAGTACAATTACAGTGAAATTAACTTTGCGCTCCCCCTTTAAAAAAAAAAAAAAAGGCAAAAAACTCAAAGGCTTATGGAAACTTAATCACCAGGAAAGTTCTTTGGGTTTTGTAGACCAGATGCTTAGTGAAAATGTTAATGTTTGACTGGAAAGCTATGGAAGACATGGCTGTCATTTACTGTCATATATAGATTTGTTTTCAAGTAATTTTCCACGGCTGGTATCATAAACAGAGGTGCCCTATATATATAAAAGATCATCATCACTTTTAGATTTTAAATTATAGATGCTTGGTGCTGTTTACTTTATGCAGCACTATACATTGTAGCTTTAACTAAGAGGGATCTTTTTTCAGAAAAAATTTTTTAATTGACCCATAGAATGAGGAACTCCATATAAAAATGCAGTGTCATGTATGAAGGTCTAAAATGTGTTAAAAGTGAATTTGTGAGAGAAAATTTGCTGACAGCAATAGCAGATACACAGAATAAGCAGAAAGGGTTCTTTGTCATTTGAAAAACAAAAAGCTACCCACTTGTTTTTGACTAAAAAAAAAGTTGGACTTAAGTTTTATGGGAAGTTCATGTTGTACTTAAACTGGCTTAAAATCACTTTTTTCTTTATATGTTTTAAGTACCTTAATTTTAAAAAATTAATTTCTTAAAAAAGAGTGTTTACTTATTAATTAACAACTTGATTTTGGCTTTGGATGACACAGCTTTAGACCTTAGTAAGTAGTTGTGACAGAAGATTTAGACTAAGATGTCCTAACTCTTATCTTACTTTTGCTGCTTCATTTGTGTTCTTTATTTTAGACTCTGTATGTATGCTATCAAGTGAGACCACTTGTCAATTTAAGTTAATTAAGATTAAGTAAAATGAAATGTTTAATTTCTTAGTCACACTGACTGCATTTTAATGCTCCCTGGTAAGTCTCTCTTGTATTGCACATGTAATCACATGTGACCATTAACACAGTAGAGACAGTATTTCAATTGTTATAGATAGAAAGTTTTGCTGCAGTTATACTCCAGTTCTTTAATTACTGTTGATATCAGGGAAATAAAAAACTTGGAGTAGATATTGAAACAGAATTTGTACTATATTTCTAACATCTTCAACTTTTTCAGACGAGATCGGGCGCGTTCAGGGTGGTATGGCCGTAGACACACCTTCAACTTTTTCAAAGTTAAATATTCTTTGGGATAGACTATCTTTGGTGTTAGGTCTTAATCACAGGTCATTCTAATGAGACTATAAATTACAATAAAGTAATATTATGGCTGCCTCACAAACTGTTAACGGTTATATTAAGGTGTAATTGATATGCAGTGAGTTATATGCATGGTAAGTGTAGGATTTAATGTTTTGACATATGCATGTACCTCTAGAACCATCATTCATAATCAGTGAAGTTGGTGATCATGCTCCTGATTTTCTCATATACTGTTTTAATTCCTTATCTAACATTCTTCCCCACCTTCTCTGCTCACCTCCAGACCACTGCTGGTTTGCAGTTGTAATAGATTAATTTGCATTTTCTATCTTTGCATATAAATGGAGTTATGCAATGTATACTCTTATTTTTGTATGACTTCTTTTACTCGGCATAATTATTGTGGGATTCATCTGTTACATGTACAAATAATTCATTGCTTTTTATTGTATGGCTATATGCAGTACAATTTCATCATCCATTAGTCTGTTGTTGACTTTGGGTCAATTCCATTTGAGTTAATTACAAATAAGCTGCTATGAACATATATACAAGTCTTTGTATTGACATGCTTTGCTTCTCTTGAGTAAATACCTAGGCGTGGAATGGCTGGATCATATGGTAGGTTGTATTTCAGAAGCCTTTTAAAAAACTGCCAAGCTTTTCACTGTGAATTGTACCATTTTGCATTTCCACTGGTATTGTATGAATGGTTGAGTGGCCTCTACTTCTTGATAGTGCTAAGCTTTTAAAGTTCATCTAAGACTTTTAACAAGAAAAGACTTGTCTTCATGGAATTGACTCTTCTTGCTTTTTTATTTTTGTTATTTTTAAAATGTTGCAAAAATTATTTTGTTTGTGAAAGATTTTAGGCATTCTGATAGATTTACTCTATTTTTGATAGTACTTACTCACTGGTACTGATTGACATTCAATTTATAAGAACAAATACAGTTCCTTTTTATTTACTTCGTTTTCCTTTTTATTCTAGCGGCCCCTTTGTTGCTTTATGCAAACAGACGGGACTTGCGATTGGTTGATGCTACAAACAGCAAAGAGAATGCTACAATTGTGGTTGGAGGCTTGGAGGATGCAGCTGCTGTGGACTTCGTGTTTGGTCATGGCTTGATATACTGGAGTGATGTCAGCGAAGAAGCCATAAAACGAACAGAGTTTAACAAAACTGAGAGTGTACAGAATGTTGTTGTTTCTGGATTATTGTCCCCGGATGGGCTGGCCTGTGATTGGCTTGGAGAAAAATTATACTGGACAGATTCTGAAACTAATCGGATTGAAGTGTCTAATTTAGATGGATCCTTACGAAAAGTTTTATTTTGGCAAGAGTTGGATCAACCCAGAGCTATTGCCTTAGATCCTTCAAGTGGGTAAGTTTTTGTGTAATATAAAAAGGTTATTGATCTCCTGATTTCTCTTCATTAGTATATATCTTCTCTTGCCCAAGAGAGAAGAAAGATCAAAAAACAAGTTTGGGATTCTTTGGGATTCTTTGTCAAATAGACTTGATTGTGGGAAGTTATGTTGTTTTCTTAAAATAAGGTGTTCTTGTAAATAGTTTTGTGTTTCCAGCAGTGCCTATGGGCTAGTCATATGTAAAGGCCTTGGTTTTTCTTCTGCACTTATTTTCCATATTTATGAGATAATAACTAGAAGATTGAGAAGAATGAAGACTTAATAAGAATAGTATTTGATAGCTCAAGACAATAAGAAAAGTACGGATCTTACAATTTTAATTATATCCACAATCTTTTCTTTTTTTACTTATGTCTTTTATCTTGAACTTTAAATTATTATTTAATATCAGAAGTGAATGAAAACTAAAGATTGTTATATAACTCATCTGGCAAACTAAACCTATAATTGCCTTGAAGATTTTATTTTCTGATGAGAACGGAACTTAGAGCTGTGAATGAGTTTCATTAGAAAATGTGAACCTTGTCTCTACATTGCTTATTTGTGACCATGCCTCAGACCTACCATATGCCATTCTTTGATAGTTCTGTACTGAATAATTGTCATGACAGAGCCTGTTATATCTAGGTATAGGTAACTGTCTAAACATAAACCTGAAATGAGTTACTACTAATTGGTTAAAATCTAAAGATAACCTCTGAATTTTGTTTTCTTTGAGTTTCAAATGTATTGGAAGTTTTAAAGCTCACTTATGGAAGAATATATATGTTAAGTAAAATTTTGTGTTTCTTTGTTTTGATATCAGATCTTATTTGGTGATAAAGATTAAGAAAGGGCCATTTTGTAGAAAAATGAAGATGTTTGTCTGAAAGCTAACATGGGTAATGGGCAGTGAAATTTTAGAGTGAGGTTCTGGAGACCATATTATGTAAATATTAAAAAAAATTATGCAGTTGGCCATTAAGAGATGTCTGTTAAAATTGATATTCAACATTGGCAAATTTTACTCTAGTTCTGGTGATACAGAAAAGATATTGACAGTACCGAGGGGGAGGTCTTGGATATTGTATGTGTATTAAACTGTAGTGATTGAAGAGTTGCATTGTGAGAACTTGCAAGATAGTTTTGAGAAATGAAGTCTGTTTGGTTAATATTTATAAGTTTCAGGGAGTGTTGAGATATTTCTGAGGCTATTGATTTTATAACACAGAATTTTGGTGCTTTTAGTGGTCATTAGGGACCAATACTTTGGTGAAAGGATAGTTTTTTTGTTTTCACTTTGAGTCTTATTACTGTTAATGATAATGGAAATTCACCTAAGTCTCTCTTTAATGGTCTATGCCCAGAGCTCTACTTTTGTATACTTGTAGGAGAAATAATTTTTTAAAGGCTATTTTTAAGAATTTGCTATGTATTTTAAGGACAGAAAATTTGGGAGAGACAAATTTTCATTCTTCAAAACATGTTTGTTAAGACTATGGAGTATATCTGTGGAGAGATGTAGAGTGCTTCTAAAGCAGTTAGAAGGACCACAAGAGTTCTTGAGGATAGATGGATAAAATAGTTTGATTATCACAGTTTCACAGTAGCATTATGATATTTCTGTAAGGAGTACTGATATATATGATAGTACATATTCAAGGGAGATGAATTTATAGGAGAACTTTTGACTCTTCAGGATCTAATCATTTCATGAACAAATGACACTTTCTCATTTTGTCACTTAAACTAATGAGCTTTATCTTTGCTAGCAGGTTTTTTTTTTTTTTTTTCCTTTTCCTCCTTTTGAGACTAGGTCTGGCTATTTTTGCCCATGGAACCGCAGGCTCATGTTGCCTGGGGTACCACAGATTCAGGCAATCCCCAGCCTCAGCTTTCCCAGGTAGCTGGGATTACAGGCGCGTACCACCACGCCCAGCTATTTTTTTGGGACTAGGTCTCGCTGTGTTGCTGGAGTGGGACTCGAACTGCGATCCCTAGCCCCAGCTGCTTCATTAGCTGAAGCTTACAGGCATGCGCCACCATGCCTGACTGAGCTTTATCTCTGATTAGCAGATTTGACAAATGTCTTAGGAAGTTTACCATATGATTTAAAAACAATTGATATTTCTGTGGCTTTCATTTATTTTTTGATACCTCCCTGTGTTGAAGGTGAGAATTCACAAAAGTTTTGACTCAGAAGATATTACTGGAAGAGTCAGCAATAATTTGCTGTGAAATAATGTGATTTAAGCTTCTAAGATTTTCAGAAAATAACTGAATTTCTCCTGAAATTTAAAAAGTTTGATTAAATACCCAGTGAAGTATTTTTCATTATTAAGAAAAAATTAGCCTTACAGTTCATTTGTATATATAAAACAAAAATTTTATAAAATAATAAAAATTTTTCACTAGGTGTTTATATGTATATAGGGCATTGTATATCTAAGTTTCCTATTCCTTAGGCTAGGTATCTAATGTTCATCTTTTAACAGTTTTAAGAGTCTCAAACTGCTCTTTAAAAATTCTTTTCATTGAAATGACCTTAATTTGTAACACTATAGATTCTAGAGTAGTTTTCCACCTCATCTTTTATTGTTTTTGAAGTGTGTGTCTAACTTTACCATTTCCATCCCATTAAAAGTACTCAAAATTTGTTCTAATTTTTTTGGAAAAGAATTTTGTATAATATGGCTCTTTTTTTAAATTATACAACTAGAAACAAATGTTATGCTTTTGATCATTAACATAATGTATATTTAAAATTATACTTTAAATTTCTGCATTTAAAATAATATTCTGTCAAAACAATCAGTGTTGATATTGGATTTGTGTTAAGGCTTAGTTTTAATGGAAAAGTAATTTTGGATAGAGTACACTTACCAAACGGAAGAGATAATTTTGAGATTTATTTATTTATTTGTTTGGAAAATGAAGCTTGCTTTCCAGAGATAGTACATGAAAACAGTGCTGAGGAAAAATGTAGGCTTTATCAGAGTTCCAGAATCCTGGGTTATGAGGCTTAAAGGAGCTAACTGAGCTCTCTCACATCAGCTTATGTAAAAGGAAAGCTGTTGAATGGCTGGTATTGTTTGAGTCCTGGGAACTAGTGCAGACATCTGTGTGCTTTCGGATGTATGGAGTTCTTTGTGTAATCAGTTCATTTAGCCTAGACTGAAGGAAGATTTTTATTTCCCTCCCTAAATTTGGCCCCTATTAGTCTGAGTTTTTTTTTTCCCCTCTTGAGTGACTAGCAGTGTAGAATTGAGAATAATGAAGAGGAAAACTTGTGCATAAAATTATTCCAGAAATGAACAGCCATAGTTTCAGAAAGCATGATCCTTACTTTATAGTGAGATTCTGGCTGCTCCTTATATAAGGTGGAGTCCTAAACCTATTCCATAATGACCATGCTAGTAATGACCATAGTAGTCTTAGTGATGTTGAGTACTTGATCTTTTATTTTTTTATTGAGGTAGCATTGGTTTGCGACATTATGTTATTTAGAGGTAATATGTTCACACCTTTATAGATACATGTTAAGGGTCTGTTCTTACGCCAAATGATTTTGTCTTGTTTTTTTTTTTTTTTCCACATAGTTAACCTATAGTTATTAGTCAGAAGTGAATTATCCTGAACAACTTTGATGATACATGTTTAGAGGTAGATTTTTATTTTTATTGAACTAGATACTTAAACCAGTGAAAGTTCTGCTTTAAAAATAATTGCAGAGCAATACCTGTCTTCCCTGCTGCTTCTTTTAGCAGTGTATTTCATTAAATCCTCCTTTTCTGTTAAAAAAAAATCTTGTAGACCTATCTCAACAGAAAAAAGAATGACCTAATTTTCCTATCAATTATATATGCCTTGACTTTGTTTGAAAGTATTTTCTACATTGGTATATTTCAGATGACTAAAATAGACTGTTACATAGTAGGTATTCAGTAATTTTTGAGCAACTGAACTTTTTAGTTTTCCTTTATAGTATTTTTAGTTGTTCTTCTGAGGGGTCACTGTGTTTTCTGTGCACATGTAAATTTTAGTGTGATATCTTGTGAAATTTAAATCAGTATGGCTTTGATTATGAGGACTTATTTCAGATTCTGAGTCTCTTCAACAGTTGTCATAACCATTTTATAAAAATATACTCACTGTAGCTAGTTTTGTGTCATCTCTTGGCTGTTATTTATGAGCAAATCACTTCATTTTCTTGGACTGCAGTGTTTTTATATTTAAAATGATGGCTTCCGTTCAGTTTTGACATTGAGCTTAAAGAGTGAAACATTTAAAGAAAATATTCTGTGTATTTTTACAATTTCATTTCACAATTACACATTGACGTCACACATAGTTTTATGTGTGCAGAACATGGTCTTCAATTTTTGTTTTAGACTATTACACACCGAAAACTAGTTTATAACTTCTCCAGTTCCATTTTATGGGAACCGAAAAATAAAATGTCAAGGAATTCTTTTGTATGAAGAGTGGAAAATGTAGCCAACTATCTTTAGGCAGATTATATAGATTCTTGTATGTTTGGAGGTAGGTTTTTGGAGATTAGTACCTAAAAATTAAGAAAACACGTTAGGAAAAAAATCCATGAAATTTGGATTATAGGTTTAGCTTTTCCAGTTTCTGGGATATGAATCAATATCCTTGTAAATGATGAAAAATAAATGTTTATGTGTGTGTGTACACGCGCGTGCACTCATTTCTATGTGTATTCTTAGATGTTAGTGTGCTTTACTTTTTTTCTAAGAATCTTAACCCACATCAGTTTTAATTCTTCGTATCTAGTGATAGCCTTCACTTATCGCAAATTGAGTTTTAATTATATAATCTAATTCTTTTATGTCCGCTATTTGCAGAAGTACTTTCATTGAAGGAATATTTTGAAAGTATTTGCAGTATAGCTACTTACACCAGTCTTTTAATAGCTTTGCTTTTTAATGAAGACTTTCCTTGCTTGGAGCGTTGACATTTTATTCCATCCATAGCAGAACAAATGAATTTTTGTGATGTCAAAGGTAGTATACCTTTTAAAAATATTTATTTTAATGAATACCATTGTTTTACATACTTGTTAATATTCTGATAGTATAGGATTTCTCCCCTCAGCTGTGGGGCGAAACACTCACCACCTGAGCATCTTAGCACCCATAGTCCCCATGGTCCCCTAGTGTAGTCCATTGTGTTCTCTTGCCCCACCAATGCCTCAGATCTACAGTCAGCTTTAAGGGGTTAGTTGTAAAAAAAATATTTTTGTATGACCAAACAAGGTTTCTCTGTGTTCCACATATAACTGGTATGGTCTGATATTTATCTTTCTCCTAACGAGAAAATACCTATGCCTGAGTATTGATCCTCTGTGATTTGGGCTTCTTACTGTATTCTGACTGTATTCCAGCATTTCTGACTCTTAAGAAATACGGTAAATTAGTGTTGATCATATCAAGTTTTGTGTCATTGAGTCCTTAAGATTTTGGTAGGAGTTTGTTAACAGATAGCTAATTTGTGAAGTAAGAATAAAATGATTCTTATTCATCTTTTCCTTTCAGCATTCAATAGTCATCCTGTATTCCTTTTAGAATACTTTTCTCTTAAAATTTCCTAATTTTTATACCTGTTATCGTGCCTCATTCTTTTCTTTCTCTTTCTTTCTTTCT